>CAUYON010159997.1:0-10236 GCA_963573935.1 Arctocebus calabarensis | reverse complement strand
GCTTCTACCCACCCCTTCTTCTTCCTCCTTTTTTTTCTCTTTTCTTTCTTTCTTTTTTTTCTTCTTTTCCTCTCCCTTTCCTTCTTGTTTCCCTTCTTGCTCTTCAATCTTCTCATCCTCTGGTCCTGTACCAAAAGGACTAATCGAAACCCTAGTCCAGAAGCACAGCAATTTAAAGAGCAGGAGGAAGTGATAGAATTGAAATGTCCTCTTGCTATATTATTATTCCCTTGACCAGTATGAAGTAACCATATTTGTGTTTCTTAACTTCAGTTACTTTAAATCCACTTATATCTGAAAATAAGATTGAGATCCCTCATTTCTTCTGATTTGCATTTGCCTGAAATGTTGTTTTCCAACAATTCACCTTGAGTCTTGTTTTGTCCTTCGAAGTTAGGTGTATTTCAGCTTGTGCTTTTTTTATCCAATTGGCAAGTCCTGTGGCTGTTCAGTGGGGAATTGAAGAAATTTACATTTACTGAGAGAACTAATACATATGGTGGAATTCTATTTATCTTATTTGTGAATGTTTGTTGCTTAGTTTTATCCTTTGTGCCATGTTGGAAACTAGGTTTTGTCCTTTAGTTTCTTTGCTGGTAGTCCATTGATATCAGTGTAGAGAATAGGTCTAAGTATTTCCTATAGAGCTGGTCTTATTGTGGCAAATTTTCTCAATATTTGCATGACAGAAAAATATTTGATTTCTCCATAAATTTTGAAGCTTGGCTTAGCAGGATACAGAATTCTGGGTTGAAATTTGTTTTGTTTGGTTTGGAAAGTTTCAGCTAAAAAGTCTGTTGTCTTCCTGTAGGTCAATTGGTGCTCACCCTTGGCTGCTTGCAGAATTTTCTCTTTTCTCTTGACTTCGGACAGATTCATTACAATGTGTCTTAGAGATGCTCTGTTTGTGTTGAGATGACTTGGGGCTCAATATCCCTCTAAAAGTAGTATGTCAGAATCTTTGGTGATGTTTGGAAAATTTTCATTTTTGATATCCTCCATTAGGTTTTTAATTCTTTGGGGTCATTTTTTTCACCTTTGGAGATACCAATAATTTGTATGTTTGAATGATTTGCATTCAATGTTTGCTAATAATTCTATAAGTAATCACTGTGCTGTTTCTCTCTTCTTTTCTGTCTCTTTAAATGCCTGGGTTAGCTCAAGAGTCATTTTTTCTAGCTCTGAGATTCTTTCTTCTCCATGATCTAATCTGTTATTGATGCTTTCTATTCCATCTTTAAGTTCCCTGATTGACTTCTTCAATTCCTTAAGCTCTACTATATTCTTTCTAAATTCTTCATATCTTTCATTAATTTGGGGGGGGGGTCTATTTTGCTATTTCCTTTTGATTATTTCCCACTTTCTCTTTAATTCTCTTAATTGTTTTTGCCGTCCATATTTTAAATTCCCTTTTGTCTTTGCCATTATTTCTTTATAGGTGGAATCCTTTGTGGTAGCTACCTCATGATCTCTTGTTGCGGGGGCAGGGTTGTTGCTCTGTTCCGCTTTTTTCATGTTGCCAATTTTTTCTTCTTGTTCCCTTCCTTCCCCTACTTTTTCTCTTTTACTTTATTCTTCCCTTTAAATTGCCATGTCTGTGCTTAGGTGTTGAAGGATTTTTTGGGTATAGAACCAAAAGGAAGAGAAGGGTAAAGAGTCAGAAGGCAGAAAGGGAAGAAAAAGATAAAGAAAAAAAGGAGGGGGAATGAAAGGAAAAAAATTTAAGAAGGAGAGAAGAAAGACAGAAAGAGGAGAACAGGAGAAATGGTGGTGTTTGACAGGGTGCTTGGAACCACACCTGCAATTTCAGGCCTCAGTGGACAGGGCTGAGCTGGGTGGGCCCCTTGAGTTTAGGAGCTCCTTATCAGGCTGGGCAAAAGCAAGATCTCGTCTCTGCCAAATATAGAAAAAAAAATCAGTATATGTCACAGTGGGGCCCTCCATTATCATCTTTTCAAAGACCAAAGCTAGAAGGACACCCTAGACCAGGAGCTCAAGGCCTCCTTGAGCCAGACCAGTGCCATGACACCCTAGTTCAGGCCTCAGAGTGAGGCTCTGTTCCATAAATAAAATACAAAACAAAATAGAATAAAACAGATAAAAAGGAAAGCAATTATAAAGATGTATAAACAAAATTAGGAATAAAATTATATAAGATGAAAAAGGTATATCTTTGTTGTTATATGAGAAGTTTATGTGGAAAAGATGAGAAAAGTGAAAAATCTCTACCAAAAGAGAATGAAAAGGATAGAAATAAAAAAGAAAGACTAAAAGGGGCTGAAATACTGATGCAGAAATGGAGCCCTTGCTATTGAAGAAAGCAAAAATTACAAAATAAAAATACAACCAAACCAAATCAAACAAAACAAAAAACAAACAAACAAACAAAAAAACCTAAGGAAAAAACTGAGAAAAGAAAGGGAAAAATACATACATGCTGCATTATATTGCCTAGACACCAGCTGCTGCTGTGGTGTTAGGAGATGCAAAAACCACTTGCTAGTTTTGTTGTACAAGATAGGGACTGGACACTACTATCTAGTTGCCAAGGAGACCCCATCATGACTTCCTAATTTATTTGCTGTCAATCAGGACTCAGCTGTTCTGTTAGCATTCAGTTTCCACAGGATTTGGATCCTGAAACTCTGGCCAGATTCCTTAAAAGGCACACTTTGACCTTTCAAACAGTGCCCCCAACCACCAAGTGGCTTTCCTGGGAGTGCAGAAGCTCTTCAGCTCACCTCAAGGATAGCTGCCTGAGTTCAGCAGGTGCACCAGAGCTGGCTTTGCACTAGAACTCTGTAGACTATTCCTCCTAGGTGACCCTCCCACAATGGTGGTTCCCTGTTAGTAGCCAAGCCAATGGGCATTCCACCCTATTTGGTAGTGATTCAATTCCAGCTTCCAGACACTGTTTGGGTTCACTTGCTCCCTTAAGCCCTTTAAAGGCAGGTCCAGTGAGCAGCCCAGTTCAAAAACAAAAAAAACTGTAGAACAGGCCTTTCCTATCTCTAGTTCCCTGATGGAGGACCAGCTGGCTTTTGCCCAACCCCAGACTTTTATCTTCTGTGGTGGTCTTTCTTAGCTCCTGAGCCATTTGTTGGCTCCCAAAGTTCCCTATTGCTTCACTGTACCACCAGGGTTATGTTTCTGGCCAGAATCTCCCAGCTAGAGGTGGCTGGAGTCCTTTCTCCCCTGTTTCTCCTGATAAGAACTATTTTAGTGCAGAAAGAAGACAGATTATCCTTTCCTTTTCTTTCTCCTCCCTACTTCTCTTCTTTTCCCCCTATTGAATATTTCTTTCTTTTTTTTAATTTTTATTTTTTCAAACTTTCTTTTTATTTTTTGAGATAGTCTTGCTCTGTCACCCTGCCTTTCACCATGGCATGAACATCACTCACAGCTACTTCAAACTCTTGGGTTCTAGCAATCCTCCTGCCTTAGCCTCCCAAGGGGCTGGAACCACAGGTGCCCACCACAACACCTGGGTAGTTTTTCTATTTTTAGTAGAGATGGGGTATTGCTCTTTTTCAGACTGGTTTTGAACTCCTGAGTTCAATTAATCCTCCTGCCTCAGCCTCCCAGAGTGCTAGGATTACAGACATAAGCAACTGTACCCAGCCCCTATTGGATATTTCTTGAGCTGCTTCTGGATATGTAGAAATGAAACTCACAGTATCAATCTTAAGCAACTTATATACTTGTCTTTCTTTTTGTTGTTGATGTTGGTTTAAATTCAGTTGTGTCTGCAAATAAGATTGCAATCCCTGCTTTTTTCTGGTTTCCATTTGTCTGATTATTATTTTCCATCCCTTCACCCGGAGTCTTATTTTATCCTTTGAGGTTTGATGTGTTTCTTGGAGACAACAGATATTGGACCTGAGCTTTTGTGTCCTGTCAGAAGTTCAATTCCCAATTGCCAAGTCATGGAAGAAACCCAAATGCCCATCAACCCATGAATGGATTAACAAACTGTGGTATATGGAAACCAGGGAGTACTATTCAGCCATAAAAAGACGGAGACTTTACATCTTTTGTGTTTACCTAGATAGAGTTAAAACACATTATTTTGGCAGCACCTGTGGCTCAAGGAGTAGGGCACTGGCCCCATGTACTGGAGGTGGCGGGGTCAAAACTGGCCCCAGCAAAAAACTGCAAAAAACAAAAAAACACATTCTTTTTAGTAAAGTATCTCCAGAATGAAAAAAAAATCCAATTTATTTAATACTAATATGAAACCAATACATAAACAACTACATGCCCACATGAATGATAAAACATAAACATAGTCTAGCAAGGGGGAAGGAAGAGGAGGGAGAGGGGTGGGTGGAGGGGAGAGGATAATTGGCAGACTCTCACCTAATGTGCACAATATGAGGGTGTTTATAAGCTCCCTGGGTGAAGGGCTCAATGGCAACTTGAACTTTACCTTAGAAATGAAAAGAATGTAACCTAAACATTTGTATCCTCATATTAATTTAAAATTAAAAAAAAAAAAGCAACTCACAGTCTCATGGAAAAGCAAAGCATTGCAGTCTGGTGTGAAATGAGGAACTATGGGTCACATGGAAAGGCACCTAATGTGTGACCGGGATTGTGGGAGGCAAAAGAGTAGGTGTGACCCTTCTGAAGAGCAATGTAGTGTGGCACACCAGTCAAATGAACATGTATAAAACCTTTTTTAACACATGAGAAATATTAAATAACAAAAAATGCTAAGGCTTAATTTATTTATTTAATCCTTTACTACCCAAATAACTTGGCTAGTTCAGGAAAATGACCATATTTTAGTGTGGCTGAAAAAAAGAAAAGACTGGATCAGGAAACCAGGTCACTAAGGTTTTATTGTACATGGTGAATAGTTTAGATTTTATCCTGAAGGTTTGTGAGGGGAGATAATTACAGGGTTTGAGCAGACAGATGCCATGCTACCAGTCACATATCAGAAAGAGTACTGTGATTAAGAGGAAAATGAGATTAGAAGCAAGGAGACATTCCAAGGCTATTGAAGGAATCCAGCTAAGAGTGCCTTCACTGAAGTAGGGGTAATGGTATGAAGAGAATGGGGCAGAAGGGACAGAGCTTTTACCTGGTTGCCAATGAGGTAGACACAGATAGAAGAGGAGGAATCTGATTTCTGGCTTGGGTGATCAAATCAGTGGACAGAATGAGGAACAGGTTAGAACATCAGGGATGATAAGTTCAGTCTTGGAAATGTTCAAGATATATAAGATACAGATGAATATATGTTATCCAGGGCTAAGAGAGAGATTTGAGCCACATACCAGATATTTGAATAACTGGCACACAAATTAAGGTTAACGTCAGACCATATTCATGAGTGTTTACATGAAAGATCTTACTCAAAGAATATGCAAAGTGAAAGGGGGTAGAAGAGGGAATTCCCTGATAATACCAATTGTAAGGGATGACAAAGGAAAAACCCCATGCAAATGGAGGTGACAAAAATTTACTAGAAAAATAGGAAGAAAATTAAGGCGTTTTACCGGATATTAATAGGAACTGAGAGAACTTGAAGAATTGGGACATAAATGTTAAATGCTACAGAAGTGAAACATAATAAGGTTACAGAGACAAGTGCATTGCCAAGTATATGAGTAGGAAATTAATAGAGTAGGAATAAGAATAAACATGAAAAATGCTCACTTATACTAGGAATCAGGTAAATACAAATTAAATAAATAATAGTAATGTTGCTTATAAAATTGGAAAAACATAATTTAATTAATAAGATTCCAGTAATGACAAAAGTGAAAAGAACCATACAATATTGATGGGATTTTCAATTGGTGCAGTCATGTTGGAGGGAAATTTGGTATCACCTATGAAAATTTCAAATTCTCTATATAATTAATACCTTCAATATAATTAATATATAATTGGTTCTTTGTTTTACTTGTAATTATATACAAACATACTGGCACAATTGTACAAGAATAAATGCATACACAACAATATTCATTAATGTTTGATTTATAATAAGAGAAGTTGGAAAAATCTACAACTATCAATCAACAGGAGATTAGATTAATAAATTATAACCATCCTGTGAAGTGTTGTGAACCTATCATATAGAATGAGACAGAACAGAATGTATTGATTTTAAGTCAATTTTAGATTCCTTTTTAAATTTTACAGGAGTTTTAGAGTAATAACATATTGTTGAGGAAAAAATAGAGACAAATATATATGATAGATACTTATTTTTGTTAAAATATGTGTGTGGGTGAAGATTGTATATAATATGGTTATATGTGCATTTGAAATCATCTGATAGGATTTACACAAAACTGGAAAGATGTGTCTAGTTCTGGAATGGGGTGGGGAGTATAAGTAGAGTTTTGCCCTTTATTATATTTTTTACAACAGTCATATGCTTCTGTTTTCATCTGTTACTACGTGTTTAAAAGGAGTAAACTTTCCATTTGGTTTACCAATGGATTTGGTAAATCAATTTCTAATCAATCATGGGAGAAAATATTGGTGTGCACTGAGATGAGTAATAAATGTAAAGTGAAGAAGTAGAGTGGGAGTCTGAAGCTTAAAATAAAAAAGTGGACAGTGCAAAGAAGTAGCAGGAGCAACTTCTGAACTGGTGAAGGCTTGTGGTCCCCCACTCCTCCCTACAACTGGCATTTACATCCAACCACTGCTCCATATGCTAAAGCCACCAAAGCCAAAACAGACCACAGAGAAGGACCAATCTTATCTGCTGAACCCCTTCCTGCAAAGCCAGAACCCAGCCCTAAAAAGGCACTTGCAAAGAAAAGAAATAAAATACCCCAAAAAGAGGGGGAAAAGAGAAATGACCCCATAAAGAAAGGAGATACCAAATAGATCAGTCATAGAAGGCCTTCCCCAAAGGACATATGCTATGTGACTGGCAATACTCAGAGAGAGCGAGTGAAGGAACATGCAAACTAGAATGCACACATAGATGTGTGAGAGTTACAGTAGTTCTCCCAGGGATGTGCTGATCAGTGGGATTCAGCCCTGTCAGTTGGCAGGAAGAAGTGCACAGGGAGGACTGTGCTCCCACTTAAGGTGCCAGGGTTAGGGGGTTTATTTTTGTTGTTGTCATTTTTATCTTTTTATTTAGGATTAACATAGGGTACATACAATTAGGCTGAATTGTTTTCATTTGTAAGGTAAAGTCCAAGTTGCAGTTGATTCCTTCACCCAGGAGGTGTGCCCTATACTCCTAGATTGTACCAATAGGTGGCAGTTTACCAAACTCCTTCCTTCCCTCCCACTCCCCCTTTCTTGAATTTAACTGTGATTTTTCTTGTGAGGGCCTGTAGTTGTTCATCCACTAGTTTTAAATTAGCATTGCATACATGAAATGCTTGATTTTCCATTCTCAAGGTACTTTACTAAGGAGATTTTTCTCCAAATCCATCCAGTTTAGTACAAAAGATGCAAAGTCTCCTTATCTTTCTTCGTGATTGAACAGTATTCCATGGTTTACATATACCACAGTTTATTAATCCATCCATGCGTTGATGGGCATTTGAGTTGTTTCTACATCTTTGTGATTGAGAATTGAGCTGAGATAAAATTGAGACTCAGGTCTTAGTGTGCATCTCTGCCAACAGTGTGTCGGTTCTGCAGTTGTTATCCAGCAAAGTTACCCAAGGAGAAAACAGCACTCTTGTTAGGTCTGTACTGTTTTCTGTGGAACCAGGCATTAAGTTATAAAAGTAATGTACATTCCCTGGGACATTTTTTAAGTACTTTGGAATGAGTTGGAGGAAGTATTCTATTCCGAGTGTTCAGGTGAACAAGGTATGGAAATGTCCCAGTATTTTTTTAGCTTATAATTTAAAGTTCTTTATTTTATGTTTTAATTACATGCTCAGTTATTTTGCAAAGGAAGATTTTAGAATATAATTGAGTGTAAAATCACATCCATAAGAATGTAACTTCTCCCTTTGCTACATGATCATTTTGCATAGCGTACTATAATTATAGGTGTTTTCAAACAAGTAGCAATTTAAATACTATTATTAAATTGCATTATTTGTAGCAATACTACAATAATGGTTGAAATAAACAACAGCAGTTTCTAAATATGAGATGACACAAATTCTCCCCCTGCCAAAACTAGACAAGCATTCTATTCATTCTAAATTCTCTCCGAACCTGTAAAGTTTCTGAATTTCCCCCCACATTCTGCTCTGCCACCGTACCAATATTATAGAAGATGGAGTGCTGATGGCCTGAGATACCTATTTTCTTCTCCAAATAGAAAGAAGTAAATCCTGGATATCGCTCATGCTTACTCAATTTTTATTGCTCAGGATACCCATTTACTCATTCAATGTAAGTATTGAGGGTCTGCTGTATACTAGGCACTGTTCTAGTTGCCAGGCAGAGGGCAATGAACAAAGACCAAGACCCTCTTCTGATGCTCTTTAGATTTTAAGGTTGTAGATCCTAAGGGGAAAAAACAGTAAAGCATGGTAAGTGGGCAGAGAGTAAAAGACGAGGGATGTTTCATAGAGGGCACAAGCAAAACTTGTCTGGTAAGTGACACTGAGTAGGTCCTAAGGAAGAGAGAGTCATGTGGATATCTGAGGAAAGGACTCTTCTCTTGAGGTGAGCGTGTGTTTTGGGTATTCAAAAACAGTGAGATGGGCTCAGTGGCTATGGCACCAGTCACATACACTGGAGCTGGCGAGTTCAAATCCAGCCTGGGCCTGCCAAACAACAATGACAACTACAACCAAAAAAAAGCCAGGCATTGTGGTGGGCGCCTGTAGTCCCAGCTACTTGGGAGGCTGAGGCAAGAGAATAGCCTAAGAGCAAGAGTTTGAGGTTGCTGTGAGCTATGACGCTGTGGCACTCTACCTAGGGCAACATCTTGTGGTTCTGTCTCAAAAAAAAAAAAAAAAGAACAATGAGATGGTTAGTGTTATGGGTGTGGAACAGACTAGGGGAAGGAGTTAGAAAATGATATCAGAAAGGTAACCAAGAACCATTAGTATGGCTTAGAGACTATGTGAAGGACTTTGCATTTTGTTCTAAGTGGTATGGGAGACAGATAGCAAACAAAGGAATAACACGATAACACAACTTTAGTAGTCTGTGAAGGGACAAAAGTAGAAGCAAGGAGATAAGTTGGGTGGATGTTGCACTAGTGTGAGTGAGAGACAGTAGTGTAGTGGTGAGGATGGTGAAGGGGATGAAAGGTGATAGGGTTCTGACAGATGGATGTGAGGTAGAACCAAGTCAAGGATAATTGTAATTTTCTAGCCTGAAATACTGAATTTTTAGAGGCACAATTTGCTTAGATGAAAAAGATAGGTGGAGAAAGAAGTAGCAGATAGTTTGATTGGGTACACATGAAGTTTTAGATGCCTGTTAAATATTCTCATATAAATAGAGAAGCTGAGTAGGTAGCTGGATATATACAAGACTCGAATTCAGGAAAGAAATCAGAGTCCAAAGTAAAATGGGGTATGTTAAACCACGAGGTGGTATGAGATCATCTAAGGAATTTAGTTAAAGAAATAAGGGAGTCTAAGAACTAAACCCAGAGACATTTCAGTATGTATACATGAGAGAGATCCACAGCAGCAAGCAGAAGAGAATGAGAAGCTTTGGGAAAGGAAAAACCAAGAGAGTGGGGTTCCATGTGTCAAGAAAGAAGAAATAATTACCAAATGGCTATTTTACAAAGATATCTGCCATTTTTTTCTTTCTTTTTCACTTTCTGCATAGTCTTTCTTTTTCACTTTCTCTACAGATGATTCTTGGTGGGGGTGCCCCTAGGTTTTTTATTGTTGTCATTCAGGCCCATTCCCATATCATGATATTTTCCCTCCCTATCTTCCCAGAAGCCTTACCTTGGTCATTTTCAGGAACAAGGCAAGCTATGACATGAATGCAATTGTTTAAATGAGAATGAAACATTGGTTCCAAAACTACCTTTAGGTCAGTTTCCAGAGAATGACTCCTGTCCATCCTCATTCTTTCTGTCAAGAATTTCAGGAATCAAAATCACAACATTTAAAAACTGCTGTGTCTACCATTGTCATAGTTGTAGTGGTATGGTACACCAATGGGCAACACTTTATTTTTTTTTTTTTTTTTAATAATTTTATTGAATCATAATTATGTACATTGGTGCAATCACAGGGCACGATTCATATACATTCAAAAATATTTTGATCATACTGTTACAGATATCCTTCATGGCATTTCCTTGATCAC
>CAUYON010159996.1:0-18760 GCA_963573935.1 Arctocebus calabarensis | reverse complement strand
CAGTATTTCAGTCTGAATGGAGCAATATAAAGTTGGAGATAAGAAATGTGATTTGAGGTCAGTTCAAGAAATGCATTCAGGCTCGGTGCCTGTAGCTCAAGCGGCTAAGGTGCCAGCCACATACACCAGAGCTGGTGGGTTTGAATCCAGCCTGGGCCTGCCAAACAACAGTGACAGCTGCAAGCTAAAAATAGCTGGACATTGTGGTGGGCACCTGTAGTTCCAGCTCTTGGGAGGTTGGGACAAGAGAATTGCTTAAGGCCAGGAGTTGGAGGTTGGTATAAGCTGTGACACCACGGCACTCTACCCAGGGTGACAGCTTGAGGCTCTATCTCAAAAAAAAAAAAAAAAGGAAAGACATGCATTAAATGAAGAATCTGAACTCCTTAGGCAATGAAGAACAAAGGAAGGTTTTTGGCAGAGGGATGGATGATAAGACCAACAACATATGGCAATGCAACTTGTTTGTGTGCAAGGTAAATGGAATGGGAAAAGAGAGAAAGCAGGGAGAGTGCCTACCATGATAGCAAAGGCAATGAAGCTCATAACAGGAAAACGACAGGCCAATTGGGAAGAAGTTAAGAGGTCTGGGATGTACTGTCAGTGGAAATTTACAGGATTTCACCACTGGTTGGATGTGGGGGACATAAGAGGGGAAAGATCAAAGGTAATGTTGATATTTTTAATCTGGGGGGGTAGGGAGATGATAGTGTTATTGACAAAAGTACAAGACAGAGGGGAAGGCAAGTTTAGGAGGAAAGATGTGAGCTCATTTGGACATGCTTATTACAAGGTGAAGGGGGTCGGCACATAAAAGTACATTATGAGTAGCAAGAAAAGAAAGTCAAGAGCTGAGATCGGGCTGTCAAGCACAGCAGTAATACTCAGAGCAATGAGTGTTGGTGAAATATAGGACAGAAAGCCAAGAAGAGAGCCTTGTAGAATAACTACATTAAAGGGTAGGGAGAAAAGGATCCAGAGAATGAGCAGTAGAAGTGGTTCAGAAAGGTGGGGAGGGGCCCGCTATTCACAGTGTCTTCTACTGAGCTAAGGATCTTCTATGGGGGGGGGGGTGACCTCACTGTGATTTCTCAGCAAACTCTACCAGGTAGATACTATCCCTCTCTCCTTTTAGCAGTAAGAAAACTGACGCTCTGAAAAGTCAAATAATGTGTCCCAAGTAACAGTCCATGGCAGACTGGGGATTCTCACCCACGTCCTTAGAAGGAAAACCAGATGTGTATATGTTGCTAAAGAGAGGACTAGAGAGTTCCAAAAATATGGTAGTATTAGTGGTATTAAGTGCATGAACAGATTCAGGAAAATGACCAATGAAAAAAGGAAATCCTAAATGGCCATCAGACTTGCCTACTAGGAAATCATTGAGGATCTTTGGGACAGTGATTCCCTCACCGCGTTGGAAACTAAAACCGTATTGCAATCGTTTAAAGGGTGGCAGAATGGTTTGAAAGTGGTAAGCAGTGAACAAAAACCTGCTTTAGCTAGAAGTGTGGTGATAAAAGAAAGAGGAGATTGTATGGGAACCTAAAAGGGTTCTCAGATCAAAGGAAGATTTTCTTATTGTTTCTATTTCCCCCTCCCCATCCCACAGAGGAGTTCTGGGTCTATTTTTGAGGCGAGGAAAGTGATCAAATAGGGTGTTTGGAGATAAGAGAGAATGAGGATGACTCAGCTACATATGACCACAAAGGCCTGCGGTGAATCAAATAATGGACGGGGATATTTATAAGCACTAAGTGTTAAGGAGATGTTTTACATAGAACATCATAGCTTGGTTCAACCCACAAAATAGTAATCTCTACTTTCCCAGCATGTTTTACTCAACAAAGCCTCTCTTTTAGCAGTTTATTATATGCTGCATAAACTGGTTATATAAAGCAAGGCACAAGGCTGGAGGGCTCCCACTCCAATTTGACAACACCATCTTGTCTTCACACCACCTGTCACATCTATCAACATTTTAACTAATGTCAGAGTTCTTCTTTTGCTAATGAGCTGCTAGACAGAAAAACATTTCTCCTCGCAGTCCGCCAGCTCCAGTATAATGAGACAGAGTGAAAGGCGTGATCCTCCCCTCGGAAGCCCCTCTTGGCTTCAGAATACCATCACTGTTCTTTTTCTCTTTTGTTGCAGACCCAAGTTTGGTTATTTGAGACACTTTGAGATGCGATTTGCTTTGGTATAATAAACTCTCCTCTATCTAGCAATCACAGTTGACACAGGCCATGGCCTGAGAGTTACCTATACGGGGGAGTGAAGTGGCCATGCTGTATGTGTCCAAGAACTTCAACAGCCCACCTCTGCCCAAATATTGCAGTCTCCTCTCCCAAAGTGGCGCCTTGTTAATATTCCCCTCTCGGTAATATCAGACAGCAAAGGCGGGGAGTCCCCCATTTCCCTTACCGAGGTTTGTGGTTCTGATATGCTACCCAAGACTACCTCTCACACCTCCACAGAGTTACCTCCTGCCCCTTCTTTAAGAGGGGTGTCAGCTATGACATTACCTTCTCCCGAAAAATCTTCCCTGAATGCCAGGCCGGGCTCCGTGTCCCCGCTCTTGGTGTCCATTCTGTTTGTGTATGCCTCTATCCTGGTCATTACATCATGCACTGAAATGATTGATCTTTGCATATTTTCCCACAAACTATACTATTGCCTCCTGACTTATGAAAAGGCGTCTTGCTTCTTTCATTCTCAGTGTTTAGCACAGTGAACCAGATGTACTGAGAAACAATTCTAAGTCATAAACATGATGTAAACACATTTGCTTGCAGTAACACATGCCTGGCATGCCCTTCATCGGCTAGCATTCCTGACTTAAAATTCCCGCCTAGATGAAGGAGCATTTAACCTTGTCATAAGAATTCAAAAAGACCTACTACATGTATGCATTAAACTATTGTTCCTCTGATGTGGTCACAGGACTCTGCAGTCCTACATGTATGGGAAATGCTTCACATTGTTCAAATACTGAGTTACAGGGACATTAGGTTTAAAAGGGTCAGAGAACTCAACAGTAAATAAGTTTGTTTTACTTTAATTCAGAGCTTCCAAAATTAGTTCATTTGACCAATGAATCTTTAGGGGGCATAGCACCTATTATTATCCCACAAATATAGTTTTTCTTAGGAAATACTTTAAGAAACACTGCATAATTCAAGAAAAGTCATTCTACTAGAATCATTCATACCCTACGCTGGGAAAGTCAGAGGTCAAGTCTTCTCAAGAGATGACTTGAGCTCTTCTAACTTGCTTCTTTAGCTAATTGTTTTTTTGTTGCATTGTGTTTTTATTATAGCTAATAGTTCACAATGATTATTTCTGAAATATACTTGTGGATTTGGTTACGGACATATGAAAGAATGGTTTCTTTAAGTGACAAAAAATCCAATTCCTGAAAAGAAAACATGTTTGTGGTCAACATTTCCTACCATCATAGCCCAGGTGTTGTCCAAGTGTTCCGAAAACTCATAGAAAATAACTGTATTTTTCATGGAAGATCTTTACTGTCATCATTCGTAATAAAACATACTCTCGAAACATTCATTCTTGATGAGTTATTATAAATTTGGAGTATTGTCAGATGCATCCACTAAAGATATCTCTACTATTTACCAAGAAATATTCCGTATGAGACCAATCTCTGCTTCATGAACACAAGAGCATGTGCAGATATACACACTTATACATGCCTTTACATACTTATAAATTAATTATCAAAATACATACCTAATAGTGTTTAATTTGGCATATCCAAGAATTTGCTCTTCTTTAAATCTAAATTTATCATCTTCTGTTAAAATCATTCTCAATGTTATTCTAGCACTTTCTGTGATGGCTCCTCATCAGTAAAAGAGAAAGCTCCAATTTTATAAAACTGGAGAGAGATTTGAATCAAGAATGAATTAAAGTTAACCTTCTTCCTGGGGGCCTGGTGAGATCCTATATGATCTCATGAGGGCTATCAGATACTTGTCTTTGGCTAGCAGCAATGCATACAGGTTGAGGCCATTCTATGTATAGACTTAAAATGTGGCACTGGCTCAGCTTAGGTTGGTTATTGAGTGATGGCTGGGCTAATCAAACTAACCACTTTTTCTAAGCTAGAAAGAGATCACAGCAGAACTCTATGGGTACTGCTTATTAACTCCTTCTGATTCCATGGAAATAATATCAAAGGCCTCAAGACAATTGGGCAAGTTGATGAGTTTGACACAATTATATGCTATATGAACACCTAACTGTCTTAAATTATACTCATTTTCCAACCTACAACAATGTCCTGGAATTGTTGATGACATCTTTATCAGTAAATGCAAATTCAACATAGTTTTTAAGTGTCTTCCCATAAACTAGATTAAGCTGTTTATAACACCCTACACATTTCACTTCATAAAACTCACACCATTCATCATGGTTGTGACTTCTTTTCTGGCATTTAATCTATGTGAAAATATGGATCTATATCATTCTGTCCTGTCTCTCATTGTTCCTCTCAATGCCTGACACATAGAAGATGTGAAATAAATCTTTGTGGAATAAATGAATATTTTCTCTGCATCAAGTGTTTCCTTCTTTCTTGAGTTAAACTGTGAGCCTCTTCAGGGGAGAATTTTTGCCTACTTCATCTTTTAATCAACCTTTAGAATGTATTTCATTGATTTGACATTGAAAATTTCAGGTGCCTGTGTTCTGTCTGCCCTCCTAGAATAGCTTTCTTGAAGTCAGTGATTGTGCCTTACTCAATTTTTCATTCCCATCATTTAATACAATGTCTGACACCGAGAAGATGAATGAATAGTTTTGAATGAATAAATGAAGAATGGAGGGAGTGAAATTTACAGTCTAGTGTGGTAGACAGACACAAGTAAATCTAATGAGAAGAGGACTGCCACAATACCGCTACATTGTTAACAGAGGGCACCATTGAATGCTATCAAAGAAACAAAAAGTGCCAGGGGAAAGTCAGATGACTTACTTTCATATCTGCAGAGGATATGCTCGAAATATAATAGTTATCAGGATTATTTAAACTGCGAAAAAAAAGTACAAGGCAAGTTTTAGGATAGGTGAGAGCCAATTAAATTAGGCAGATCTGAGAAGATTTCATGGAGAAAGAGACAGTCATGGAAGACCTTCAGAGTGAGTACAATTTCAGGAAGAAAAGATGGTGCAAGGCATCGAGACAGAAAAGAACAGAGAATTTGCAGAGAGAAGATGAGGGGAAAGGGATGTGGCTAAGTCATACCCAAGGGAAGTATGAAAAGAGGCAGGAGAAGGCTGTTCAGAGATACAGAGAGAAAGCAATGCTCTGATGTGTTTATAAGAACTTTGTTTATTTACATTTATTTATTTTGAGACAGGGTCTCACTCTGTCCGAGGCCAAAGTGCAGTGGCATCATCATAGCTCACTGCAGCCTCAAACTCTTGGACTCAAGTGATTCTCCTGCCTCAGCCTCCTGAGTAGCTGGGACTACCTGCACTCACCACCACACCCAGGTAATGTTTCCATTTTTGGTACAGACAGCATCTTGCTCTTGTTCAGGCAGATCTTGAACTTCAGACCTTGAGCAATCCTCTGGCCTCGGCCTCCTGAAGTGCTAGGATTGCAGTGTGGGCCACCATACCTAGCCAGGACTTTAAATGCTGGTAGATTGAAGGTGCATCTGGGAAGACAGGAACTAAGGTAAATGTGTCCTCAGTTGGGAACAGAGCAAGGCAGAGAGCCACAAAGAGTCTCCCAAAGAGAACACAGGGCTCTCCTGAAGATGGAGTTACTATTGGAATAATTCCTTAGAGGGATGCCATGACTGCACTTTCTCTCTCTGCCTTCTTCTCCACCTGACACTGAAGGATCCAAAGGGAAGGGGTGAACTAGAATGAAGAAAAGTGAAAGGTTATGTCTCCTTCTCCACCATCGGTCTCAGATCTTAGCTGAAGAGGGGACGTGCTTTGAATTAAACAGGAAACGGAAGTTTTGATTTATGTCAGACTGGATTTTTTAAAACTGAAAAAGAGGCTGTTCTATATCCCAAAATGATAGAAAGCAGTACGATCTACCCAAACTATCATCAAAGGTGATGTTAATGACAGAAAAAAATAAAGCTATTTTCTCTATTTTGTTTTAGGGTGAGTAGTTTGGATTCTTTTCTGCTTGTGATGGATCATCAATAGGCAATAAAATGCTGTGACCTGATTTGTGTTTTAGAGATACCCTTATGACCACATGTAGATGACTAAAAGAATGACCACTTGTGACCATGTCGGAGCTTCGTAGATGTCAAGTACACCATGGAATTTCCCCACATGGCAGCAAAAGCAGAATGGATTTAGGAAAAAGGAATATATTTTTTCACCTACATATTAGTTCTCAAAACAAAGTAAGATGAAAAATCCTTGTTAAACCATCATAAATACCCAGAAAAAGTATATAAACCTGACTATTGAACCTTAATAGACTCATGAGCATATCTGCTTTAAGATGTGGAAATCCTGCCTTTCAGACAACAGTGTTACCTTTTTTAATCATTTGTTTGTGCATCCTCAAAGGACTTTGCACTTGAAAGTATCTCTGGAGAAAGGGGGTTAGCTGATAACACATTGGCAAACACCGATGGATCCCCAGATTTACCTACAGAGGGACTCCCTGCACCCTGTGCCCTCTGCTCCCCACTTTAGGAGACTTACGTGCAGAACAGAGTAATGCGGATAGTAAGCAGACTCTTTGGTCCTGTTCACCAGTGTTATGAAGATATAAAAATAAGACCTAGACAATGCAATAGGGAATTTGATATATTTAGATGGTCACAAGCTGAATTTTGCTCGTCACTGCTACAAAGAGGTGAGGAAAAGCTTTTTTAAAAACTGTTTTTAAGATGCAAGGTGTAGGGAGTTAAGATCATCCCTATAACTTGCTAAAACTGATTCTAACAATACACAGTGCCACTTTCAATCTGTTGGACTCTTATGCAACTCCACCATCATTGGCAATGAGAGCTAGGTCAAGACTGACGAACTTTCTTCCAAAGCCTATATTGTCAGGACCTTCACAAGCCCTGCAGGCCCCTTTAGCCCCAAGCCTCTTCCTCCAAACTAGAGCCACGTTGGCCTGGGGGTTAGAAACCACACTTACGGTCTCTTTCTTTTTCCTTTCCTTTCGATTGTTCATCTCTTCATCAGTCCCCTCTTGGTCTGAATTGCAGAATCTCCTTGGCCTCTTACAACCTCACTGTCAAAAGAGAGAATTTTTACAATACTAAACAGTACATTGAAGTCAAAACCATCGGTTTCAGAAATGTAGGCACATATTCCTTTTCTAGGTCTTGGGAAATTGTGCTGCCCTTCACAAGTACCAATGGACAGTTCCAAATGGAAGTTATAGTGTAGATGATCCAAAACAAGGCTAGCCTAAAACCAGGACTCTGGATCTCATCCCATTATCCAGAAATACTTTTATATCACCGTCATAGAACACACTGCAACATGGAGAGGGAACAAGCAAGTTGGTGCTCACTTCTGTCTGAGTTCCTGCCTGGGGTTTTCGTTTGCGGCTTTGCTCCTAATGGATGACACCCAAGGGCATCAGGCCTTTCAGAAGAGAAGTCCAAGTGTGGCAGGTGAAGACCAGGAACTGGCAGAAACCACAGCCAAGGCCAGAATAGCTACAAGACAACAAGAATCCTATCCAGCGAATTAACCTTCCATTTAAGCTTCACAAGCTTCTTCCTTTATAACTAACACCAACAATTGTCAGGTTTCCACAGAACATCCCACCTCATCTGATAATCCCTAACACAGGTGTAAACCCTCAATTTGTCACGTGCAGTCTATCTTGAAATGATAGAGCAGTAAACAGTCATTTATTTCTCTGTATTTCCCAATGAATTAAAAAAGGAATTATTATAAACATCTGCCTCTAACTTCCTTGATTGTGTATTTTAAAGAAAAAATGGTTACTATCTGGGAGCTGCTCAGAGCACAAGACATAAAAAATAGGACTTTCTACATTTTATTCTATAGTGACAATAGATAAAATACAAAGTAGCAACCAGATACCAGACTCATTTCCCATGCCAGTGACCCTGTTTGGCACAATAGCTATTAACCTAGGAATTGAAGGACATTTTTTATTTTAATAGTATCTTGATTAGTGATCAGGAAAGTACATTTTTATAAAGCATATAACACAAAAAAAATTCAAGCAGATCGGGAAATCATCCCTCCGAACGAATAGAAGTTGAATTTTTAAAGCTAGCACAAAGGTGTGACTGCAGAGTGTTGCGACCTTGTGCTACCCAGGCATTCAATTAAGGACTGACCGGTCTAAAAGTCGGTGTTCCGTCAATATCACTTCCCTTTCATTTCCTCTGGTTTGGTTTTTGTTGCTTGCCTGTATGTTTGGTCATTCAGGCTGACAGCACCAGGTGCTGGCCTAATTCCTGGAGACACAGTGATGACAGGAGGGCCCTGTCTCCACAGACACAGGCTCGCATTTAACTGGGAAGCAGACAACAAGCGTGTAGCAAATAAATATTCACTTCAGAGTATGACGTCTGGGAGGAAACGAATCAAAAAGTCAGAACAGACTCTCCTATTCCCTGAAAAACTCTTGGTGCCTCAAACTGATAGCTAGTAAATACCCCCTAAATATTTGCTGAATGAATGGTGCAAGAATCAAGGGAAAGATCTACAAATATTAAAAAGTGCACGAAGGCAAAGGAGCTGGCAGATGTGAGAACGCGGAGTTAGAGGTGAAAGGAATAGCAGGAAGGCCTGTGTGACTTCAGACAGTGAACAAAGAAGGCAATGGCGGGAGACACGTAGGAGAGGAAGGCAGGGGCCAGGTTGTGCTTCTCGTCAGACACTAGGCCCCCAGGCTCATCAGCCTAGTTATTCACAAGCCATCTTGTCAAGAGGGTCCCTCTGCAGATGGCTGACCTGAACTTGTTTCCAAATTCTCAGAGAATTTGGACGTTCCTTGGTACAGGGTCTCCCACACATTGAGAGTCGTTCAACTTCAAGGTCTTCATATAAGCTCCAGCATCTGCCTGGAACACTTTTCTCCCAGAGGCATCTGACTGCCTCCCTCTCATCCCTCAACTCTTCCCTTAGGGAGGCTGTGTCTTCCCCTAACCCTAAACCCCATTCTTCTCTGATAACCCCTCTCTGTAACCACTGCTGTTGCCTCAACACACGTGCCCTCCATTTTTAACTTGTAAGATATTACCTGCCTCCCCACTAGACGGTAAGCACAGCGAAGGCAGGAACTACATCTGCTTGTCCACGACCACTGCACGTGGCAGGGACTTGAAAAATATTGCCTAAATTTATAAACTAACTTCAATGCTGACTCCAAATAAAAGGACCGGAGGAAACATGCTCACACTGTTCCTATTTTTGGATTCAATAACAGTTAACTGCATCGTCTGACCTTACAATGATCTTGTCTAGAATCAGGCAAAAGACGGCACATGTGCTGGGCTGTTTTCCTGACTTTGGGCAAATCATTTAACCTTGCATGTGGCTGGGGAGGGGAGGGTTAAACAGCCTTGCAGGACATGCTTTGGGGGAAGCAAGGAGAGGGAATGAGGAGGGAAGCAGAGAGAAAGTTCCCTGGGATTTTTAAGTAGCATGTCCATTCTGTCTCAAAGATACAAGCACCAAGGAGGCCGGCTTCTTTGTATCTAGAGACCATTTTAGGAAGTTGATTTTATTTTCTGTTTCAGAGCAAATCTAAAAAAGCAAATGCCTTGGCTTTGGAAGGTATCTTTCATTGAGACAAAGGTCACCGCAAACAGAAAGATGCGCTGATAACTTAATCATTGCTTCTTGGGCTAACCGTTTTTAATTAAATATTTAAAGTTGAGAAGGAGTCATAGGGAAGCTGTTTACATGTGTTATTTTTTTTTCTGACATCAATACTGCCATTGATGAGCAGATCCAATTTAGGTTCACTCTGAGGGAGCAGACAATGGTCAGTTTTCCTCCAGCTGGCTTATTTTACAAGCATTAATGAACAATTAACCAACACTGGCACTCCTTCCATCTGTAATCCTGTAGTGGGATCACTAATCTCTACCACTAGCCACTAATGATGAAGGTCTCTTAAGCTTTACTTCTTATCTCAGCCAGTTCTTAATACTTGCATAAGTATGCTTTCTGAGGAGGGGGACCCCCTGCTGCCATGCAACCTGGGAACAAAAGCCCAGAGACATTTCTGAAGGGGTTTCTGTTCAATAACACTTCTATGCTTATGTTTGCCTTCCTCCTACAACAAACACCAGTGATCAGCAGAGGGCTCTGGGGGTCACGGAGGGCTCTGTGTTTCCATACTTCTAATACTTATAAGAATGTATTCAGACCGTATTATACACACCCCCTCTCCCAAATGCACAGGCAGACACCCTGAAGTGGGGGGAGACATGAGAACTAAATAGAATCAAACAATATTTTTCTCCCTGAGTCAGCTTTGATTTGGTATTGAATAACGCTGAGTTTGAAACCACATTGTCATTGAAAATGTATATACTGAAGGCAGATTTATCTAGAAAACCCCACACAGGATAGGTCTTCGTCTCTCTGAATTTAATGCAACTTATATTCAATTGTCTTTCTCTACTGGGGCAGAAACCGACCCACCACTTCATTAGAACTCCTCTGTAGGGTCAAGATTTAAAGAAAATGCAGGGTCAAGATAAAAAATTCCAACTGTAGTGTGGCACAACTGTAGAGTGAGAGTTTGAGCTGAAATGACATAGTTTTCTTTCCAAACTACTTTTTAGACCCTGACAACTTGCTGGGAAAGTTATTATTCCAGGAAAAAGAATGCTCAAAACTCAGTTCCAAAACTAAATTATTAGAGAAGTTTTGGCAAGCACAACTGCTGTGGGGCTTTGAGGACTGGGATAGCAGGTAGTGGCGGGGAAGGTGGCAGCGAGGCCAGGGTTTTGGCACCCTAACACGATGAGAGCACAAGCCCATCCAGTGCCAAAACTTCAGAACTGGCACTTTCTATAGTTTGTGGTCCTGAGACAGTTGTGGCATCTTAGAAACAATGTTGATTAAAAGCAGCAAAACTAACATGGTGAGGGTGAAAGTGACATGATCCTAAGTGACCGAGCCCTGGGATGTGTCTGAAAGGAGTGAGCCTGACGACACCTGCCTAAAAGGGGACAGGGAAGACGAGGCAATCTGACCCTCACCACTGGGAGCTTGACCTTTCTCCTCCCTAAGGGTCTAAGTACCCCCACCACTTTCAAGGTACGGCCCTGTGTATGATGCTCTAAAACATTTAACTCATTAAGAGTTCAACTGTTCTGCAACATTCGCCCAAAATGAAATGAATCTTTGTCCGAAATCATCTCACCTTTTCATTTGCCCATTTGGAAGGCTGAGACACTACTCTTTTTCTCTAACATTCAGAGCTGCCTGCAATGGCAAGAGAGCTTCATGGACAGAGCCTTGGACTAACGGTTTGGAAATTGAGTCCTATTCACACACAGCCACTGACCCCTTGTGTGATCTTCTACAAGTCATTTAACCTCTCTGCCCTTCTGCTTCCTCGTTCATCCTGCAGAGACAATGCTACCTGCCCCTCACCCCCACTTTCTGCAGAGCTGTGGGAGTGAATGAGCCATGTCTGAGACGGATTTGGACGCCATCAGCTAGGGCAGGGCTCTGATAGTGTGAAATGCACCCTGTAATAACACAGTAAGAATGAGGATGGGTTGTAAATAGGGAAGAATGAAAATCAGGAACACAGGCCCCTGAAATTCTGGAGTCCTCAACTTTGAAAGCAACAGGATATTTACTTTATTTGCTCTTTATGAATCCCAGGGCTGACCTAACTAATTTCAGTGAGCATATGGACAGAAATAGTAAAGTTTAAAAGAGGTGAAGTTGTGATATCCTGCAAATCTCAGATTGTTGCTTATTAATTAGGAATAATTAATCCAAGGTTATGGATTCCTAATTCCCCAATTAGGAATAACTAATCCAAGGTTATGTTTTCTCTTTACTGTCCATGAATACACCAGGCTTATTTCTACTCATCCTTCCACACTTCACTTCTCACTTTCTCCCCCTACCCATTTAAATCTCACTAATGTTTTCACATTTCAATTAAAGTCTCACTCCCCTAGCCCATCGAGGAATCTGTAACCATCCCAGCCCATATGTATATGTCCATCCCAGGATAATACGAGACAGAAAGAAGGTTCTGTGAGCAGTTATGGCATGATGTGGTAAAAAGAGCTCTGCAGGGAAAGTCTATTTCTTGAACACTAGTGTATTCTGCTCCAGAACCTTGGCACATGCTGCTCTTATGCATTGCGACTGCTCTCTCCACACTCTACCCCCACCCTGTCATACCCCCCTGTTCAATGGCTAGTTCTTTTCTAGCCTTCCGGTGTCATCATGAGTACAACATGTTGACAAAGGCTTACGTGGACCCCACCCCCCCGTATAAAGCAGCCCCTAGGTCCACTATTCTTTCACATGCACTATTCTTTCTTCTCATTAGCTGTTTCTACAATTTATAAATATATATTTCTTTACTTTTTCTTTAATTATGTACGTTATCTCTTTATTATGAGAGTGTACGCACCTTTCTCCTTTAACACCGAGGCATATGCTTTGTTCACCATTGTTTAAGAAAAGGTTATTAAATTAATTAATGAAGTCACCTAATCCATGAGCCACCAGTATTGCCCAGCCCCTATGTGGTCACCCTCGTTGTTCTCCATAGATACAGTCTTTCTACTAATGTTGCAACTCTTTTATTCAAGATCCCCCAAAAGGAGCCAGTATGTTTGCTATTTTGTACTTTTTAAGTTAAGATTTTTTAATCAAGCTTACTCAGTTTCTAACCTCCCCTCTCTCACTTTTGGGACAAAGACCTACAAGCTGGGAGGAGAACAATAAGGTAAAATAAGAGTGTGTCTGAAGGACCCCACCCCTCAGAAAAGCCACTCGTGTTGTGGGACAGAGTGCAAGCATTTCATTGTTCTTAAGTTAGGGTTAGTCCTTAACCCACCCAAGACCTTCACTGAGAAACTGGAAGTTGCCTTGGTAGGAGGGACCAAATGGAGGAAACCAATAGTTTCAATCTAACTTTTCCTTGACTCCTTACTGATCCATTCGATTTCCAATAAATAGCATTCCTTCAACCTCATACTCTTCAAAATCAGCATAAATTCACTATCTTCTCTGGGAGCCTTGATACTTAGTAATACATTAACAGCCCCACCTCACAAGGTCTCATACATGTAAACAAATGAAATAAAAACAGGGTGCAAGCTGATAAGTGCTATACAAATGTTAGCTTTTATTACTATGACAACCAAAAGCACCGTAGAAGCATCAGATATTCACAACTGCTGTGGGCTGCCAAACATAAATAAGATTCATAAATAGGTAGGGTGATGGGATCAGATAGGGCGTTAGTGCTGTAAGTAACAGAAAACCCAACTAAAGGATGCTTGAATGTAAGAGGAAGTCCTGAAGCAGGGATGCCGCAGGGGCCATTAATTCAGAGGCTCAATTATGCAATCCAAGACCTTCTTCTCTCTGCTCTGTCCTGCTTAGCGTGTTGGCGAGCAATCCTCCAGGCCACGTGCACAATCTCTAGAAGTCTCAGCAGTTTTTCTTTTACACTTCTGTTGTCTAGAACTAGGTTAAATAGACAACCCAAAACAAATCACTTGCTCAGAAATGGATTTATCATGACTGGTCCAGACAGTGCCTGTGGCTGGGAAGCCCCTTCTGCCCCTGCAGGTGGAAAGTGGATGCCTTTGCAAAACCAGAAGCAGAGGAGCATTTTGGGTAGGCGGACTGATGGGTTTTAAATAGTTTCTAAATTTTCTACAGTGAATACACATTACTTTGACAAGAAATTGCTTGAAAAAAATGTTGAAGCATGTAAATGAGTAAGCGACTGTGACTACAAAAATACTCAAATAAATGTTACTGCTTCTTTCTTCTGTTTCACCATTGGCCTCCATCCACCTCAGTTCTCTGGCTATACTCACATTCAAAGAAGGACATTAGCAGCTCAACTTCCACCTACCTGTGGCTTTACCGTGTGTGGTGCTGTGGACACCAGACTGAGAAACACAGGGCCTAGAATTTAACCAGAATCCATTGTTTTAAATTTGATAGGGAGGACTATGGGCCAATGGCCTCTTCTTGTACCTTTCTTATGGTAGGCCTCATACTTTTTTTGGATTATATCTATCAGGTTGCCACTAGATCATGGCTACTCTCAAAGTCAAGTTCCATAAGCGAGTTATCATTTTATGTGCTGAGGCATGTAGCACAATGCCTTGAGCATAGCAGGTGCTCAATAAATAACTCTTTAATTAAATACAAGCGATCCACCAGTTAACAAATTAATGTATTAATTAATAGACCAACTGATTTGAGGGTGTCCATTTGCTCCAGGAACTGTACTAGACCCTGTCTTAATACAAGCACACAAGAGGAAGGTAAAGTATCTTTGCACTCAAACTTTCAACCTGATGGGGAAGGCAAAGCCATTGCACAAGCCAAATAAGTGCCAAATTGAGTCTTCCTGATGCAACTGAGATGGAAATTCAGAGAAGTGAAGCACAGGCCGGAATGCAAAGCAACTTCAACACAGTATCTGTTCTCTAATCACAGCCCCTGACCACTAAGTCCACCTGCCAGTCTTTCCACTACTCCCACCTCCCCGCTCTGACATGTACTGCTCCAGGTCCGTCCACTCGGTCAATCATTCTTTTGGAAAACCATAATTACCCTACTGAAATTTTTTTTAAAAAGCAGAACATATCCCTATATCTACACTTAAGACTACAGAATTTATGGGCAGTTCTTGGGAGAAGACTGGATAAATTCCAGGTTATTCCAGAAGTACAAATTTACTGTAATATGGACAAATCTCCTCTCATTTATTTCATAATTCCTCCTAATCCTATCCTATCCTTTCAGCGACTTAGCTAACCACCCATCAATCCCATAAATAGGAGATTTGTCCAGACGGACAAAATATGTATATACATAATCAAAATAAAGAAAGAAGGCGTTAATTGCCTTATGAGAGGTGCAGATGAAGTGCTATGAGATCACTTCTAGCCTGAAGAGGTCACTTAGATCTCCATCAACAAGACAGCACATGAGCTGGCCTTGCGAGGTACATGGGGATGGGAAACATAGAAATGATGAGGAAACATTAGCAAAGACATACAGAAGGTTTCAAACATTATATATACACACATATAACACAGAAGAGTTAGAACAGCTTGAGATTGGGCAGGAAGAGAGAGATTCAGTATTAAAGATACTCGTGAACTTGGAACATAGTGTAGAGGAAATTAGACTTAACTGGGGAATATCGAGAGCCAGCCCTTGGAGCTTTCTAAGACAGGCAAGGGCCTTCCTACCACCCAATTCTCCACTGCTAGTGCTGAACAACACCGACCAAGGGAATCTTACCTGAAAGGATCCTTCATTCTGAATGTTCAAAATAGGTAAATTCTCTATATCAACAAGGGGTACCTTTAATTTTCATTTCTACTCTTCTACCTTCCTTGGGAAAGAGTTTTATTGCTTGCGCTATGGTAGTCCTGAAATGTTCCCACTCTGTCTTGGCTCTGTCATGTTATCAACCTAAAAATAGATGCTAATTAACAAGGTTATTTCTAACTTACATTGTTAAAAGAGAGGAAAACAGTGATGAAACACATATAGAGTATCAAATTAACCAAGGATAGAACCAGATTCTAGTTCAAAATTCCCACCTCCCAGATATTCAATTCACTAAATAGTCTCTTTTTTTTCCTCTCTAAATCAGATAGTCATTATCCAAATTTCCCATCCCCCATGTGATAATATAGTGTGATGAGACATGCCCCAACAGAACGCAAATTGACTTTTGGAACGTCGTTGCTACATAGAGCGTGTGGATGGTAAAGCAAATATCTCACTCTATTATCTGTTGTCTCTGAACCAACAGATTACATGGTTCACCGACTAGCTGGATAACTTTTAGACAGTTTGCTCATGTCTATTTACACATATTCCACAGAAATATATTAACAACTGAGGAGCAGTTGTAAAAATTATATGGCGAGATAGATAGATGAGAGTGACAATCTCTCTGTGTACATTTCTGTAGAGAAGACAAAAGTTTTACATGACAACGGAAATAGGGAAAAACATACCTATGCGCATTTGTATGTTGCTACCATTACAAAGTGTGAATTCCATCCATTATATAGGCAGGCAGAGAAAGCATATTATTTCATCTCCTGGAGGCTACCCTCATCTATATGGAAGATTACTATAATATATATTTTTACAGCAATAGGTTTAAGATTTGTTTGTGCTGTCAAGTATCTGACTGGAAAATTGTATTATTTCATAAGAAAGCCACTTGTCTATAGTCATTCAATAATTATGGAAATAATAGAAGTTTCCTAATTCATACATTTTCTAAAATAATAAATATTTACTCTCAACTCAATCTTAATCTCCTTTCCAAGCCATATTTATCGCATATAAAAGGTATTATTAACAGATATGAGAAGATTTTCATATCTTCTGTAATAACAGGAATCATGAAGTATTTCACTTTAAACATGAACAATAGTGTCAAAGCTTTCTTCAGATAAATGTTGCTTATCACTATATAAAACTCCAAATTGAATTTATATAAGGAAATGGATGGCTAGATGGCCTTGGGTTTGCGTTGCCCTCATATGCAGAGAAGGAAAGGCTCTGTAGACCTAAGCTAAGAAAATAACATGTACTGTATTTCTTTTCAAAGACTCAAACACACGACTCCCCTCCTCTGGAAGCACTATCTTCTTTTGATTTTCTATGATGTTTTAGCTTCCCTGGTTTTGCTCTCACTGGGCAGCCCATTGTCAATCTCCTTTGCAAGTCTATCTTCATCCAAAGGCCAGGCAATACTGGAGTTCTCCAAGGTTTAGTCATTTGCTCTTTTCTTGCTATGTGCTCTCATCCAATTCCATTATTTTAGCTGTATCCGATGACTCCTAAATATGTATGTTTACTTGGACCTCCAGATACATATATATGCTTCCCCACTTGACAGCTTCCCTTGAATATCACCTCCAGTCCAACAGGTTTAAAGTCCTCTCTGCAAAGCCCCAGTCCCAACCTCAGCACTCCTTCAGTTCTCTATCTCAGGGATGGCACTACCATCCTTCCAGAAGGAGAAATCAGAAGAGCCCCGTGTGTGTCTTTGACACCTCAATCTTCCTCTCCTCCAATATCCAGTCTATCTCGTGCTACGATATCCATCCACCTCTGACTATCTCCGCCACCACTGCAGGCACAGCCTGTCTCTCCTAGCTGGATTTCTGCAGTAGCCTCATAACTGGTTTCCCTGTACCCTTTACGGACCAGTGTATTCCCTATAGTGCAGTAAAAATGGTATTTGTAAAGGCAAATCTCCCACCTAAAACTCTTTAAACACTCATGTGGCTCTTGGGATAGACTAACAACCTTCATAAGATTGTACTGATCTTGCCCCTTTCCACTCCACTTTCAGCCCCTCCAGCCAAAATTTCCTTCAATTACTTAGACCTGTGATGCACCCTCCCTCAGCCTCAGAAACTTTGTACACACTGCTCTCTCCACCAAGTTCGGTCCCCACCCTGATTGGTTCCTTTCTTTGCTTACGCTTATCACGTAGGTGTTAACACAAGCATCGCTTCCAAGGGGAAATGTCCTGGCCATTTCTCTCCTCCCCACTTCACCCCAGGCCACCCCAGACGGAGTCAGTGTTCCTTTATTCCTTGTGTGTTTTTTCTTAGAAGTCAGTAATTGAACTATTAAAGTCAGAAACTATATGTTCATTTGTGCTATTATTTTTTATTTCTTTTTTATTTTTTTGAGACAAAGTCTCAAGCTGCTGCCCTCGGTAGAGTGCCGTGGCATCACAGCTCACAGCAACCCCCAACTCTTGGGCTTAAGTGATTCTCTTGCCTCAGCCTCCCAAGTAGTTGGGACTATAGGTGCTGGCCAAATGCCCAGCTATTTTTATTTTTGTTTTTTTGGTTGTAGTTGTCATTGTTGTTTGGCAGACCTAAGGTGGATTTGAACCTGCCAGCTCCGGTGCATGTGGCTGGCTCTCTAGCTACTGAGCTGCAGGCACTGAGCCTGTGCTATTATTTGCCTAAACTCACCTCCGTTACTTTGCAAACGCCACCAGTTAGAAACTGAGCCCTTCTTCCTGCCCCGTGTGTCATCAGCCTGTACCACAGCATCCAGCTGACAGTGGAAATGTGAATAAATATATGAAGCACCCGGAGATAGGGCTAGCTTACGAATGAGATGAGGATCATAGCTGCCCTTCTCCAGACATTTCCTTGAACTCTTCATTATTGTGCTACGGTAGGTAAGATAAGGTACTGGTACTGTATTGTGACAGGATACATAAGATATGGTACCATATGGTGATGCAGTAGGGAAGACAGTAAGGGCACGGTACCGTGACACAGCAGGTGAGGTGGGGCACTGAACCGTGACACAGCAGGTGAGGCGGGGCACTGAACCGTGACAGAGCAGGTGAGGCGGGGCACTGTACCGTGACACAGCAGGGGAGGAGGGGCACTGTTCCGTGTCTCAGCAGGTGTGGAGGGGCAGTGTACCGTGACAATGCTGGTGATGCGGGGCACTGAACCGTGACACAGCAGGTGAGGCGGGGCACTGAACCGTGACATAGCAGGTGAGG
>CAUYON010159995.1:0-10466 GCA_963573935.1 Arctocebus calabarensis | reverse complement strand
ACAATGACGGCTGCAACCAAAAAATGGCCAGGCGTTGTGGCGGGCACCTGTAGTCCCAGCTACTTGGGAGGCGGAGGCAGGAGACTCGCTTGAGCCCAGAAATTGGAGGTTGCTGTGAGCTGTTATGCCACAGCACTCTATCCACAGCTTGAGGCTCTGTCTCAAAAAAAAAAAAAAAAAAAAAAGTGCTTGCTATTATTATAATCTCCCCAGAAGCTATATGTGGCCTTTAAATCATGGTCTGAATCTTACATTCCATTCCCATTTTTTCTGTATTTCCTTTTTTTTTTTTGTCTTTATAGAGGAAAGCCTGGGAAAATGGCCAGAAAGCCAAACAAATCAAACACAAACAGGATTGTATGATTAGCAGTCCTGTTCCACAATGAGTAAGACTTACCTCATGCCCACCTTCAGTGAACATACAGGCATTGCCCGGACCACCCATCCAGCAGAGCATGTGATGTCCAGAAGAAGCAAGACCACAAGTAGAGGCTCCTTGGCTGGTTTCACAGAAGTGTGTACTGAGCACTCTTAAAGTCATACATCTGTTCTGAAATGAGCATCTTGACAATTTAGAAATAATGCCAATAGAAAATAAGATGGTTTCTGCTTTCCACCTCATGTAAGCCATAAGTCAGAGTGCTCTAAAAATATTAGTGGAGTGTGTATGTTCTGTAGCAGAATTGTACATAGCTTAGGCCTCCAGGTAGACTTCTTAAGATGGTCATTTCATATGGTTGGTTTGGTTTGATTTTTAAAGAACAATAACCCCCCGGCTTGGCACCTGTAGCCCAGTAGTTATGGTGCTGGCCACATACACCAAGGATGGTTGGTTCAAATCCAGCCCAGGTCAGCTAAAACAACTATGACAACTGCAACAAAAAATAGTCAGGCATTGTGGCAGGCACCTGTAGTCCCAGCTACTTGGGGGCTTAGGCAAAAGGATCACTTAAGCCCAAGAGTTTGAGGTTGTGGTGAGCTGTGGCACCATGGCACTCCACCAAGGACATAGTGAGACAAAAAAGGGCAGCACCTGTGGCTCAGTGGGTAGTGCGCTGGCCCCATTTACCAAGGGTGGCAGGTTCAAACCCGGCCCTGGTCAAACTTTAACAAAAAATAGCAGGGCATTGTGGTAGGCGCCTGTGGTCCCAGCTACTCAGGAGGCTGAGGCAGATGAATCGCCTAAGCCCAGGAGTTGGAGGTTGCTGTGAGCTATGTGACACCACAGCACTCTACGGAGGGGGATAAATTGAGACTCTGTCTCTACAGAAAAAAAAAGAACAGTAACCTCTACCCATTGGAAATAATAAGCCTTTGATGAGCTTATGTCTGGTATTTGCTATTCACATTTTGGAGGACCCCACCTGGGCTCATACCTGGTCATACACCCAGGGTCAGCCTTGAATAGTAGTATAGGACAATGGTTAGAGGGGAAATGCTTGTAACCGGAAGCAGTGGATTTTCTCTGTCATGGCTCAGACTGTACTATAGTCACACTCCCAGTTGTTAGGCCTGAAATGTCATTGTTCATTAGAATGGGGACTTGTTCACACAATGGAGTGTATATCCCCTCTTGTGCCCTCTCTGGTGTTCAGGTGTCATTTGGGTGCCAAGAGCCTCATGGGAGGCTGTGGAGAAGCAGAAGCCACTGGCTCTTCTAGCAGGTAGGGCTTATCTTGGTTCTAGGGAATCGTACTTAACTTTTTGTACCTGTTGTCAGTACTTGTTTTTTGTGTTAGAACTTTGCATAAAAATGTAAAGTGTGTAGCTGGGAAGAAAAGGATTTCTTTGGAATGGAAAGAACTGAATACAGGTAGCATTGTGAGCATCATGATTTCTCTGCCCCCTCAGTCCCTGGGATATAGCTCAGGAAAGCCTCTGCCCCTCTAGAGCCTCAGATTCTTGTCTGTGCCAGAACCTAGAGTCTGTCTGTGCTGCAAGAGTTTAAGAATCAAACAAGCTGGCTGTTATAGCACCAGGCACCATAATTAGCATATACCAGGCACACAGTAAATGGTACCTTCCACTACTACTTTCCATTGTCATTGTTTTAAAATAAAAAATTAACCCTTTAAGTAGTGGAGGCTCTGCTGTAGGTACAGTTGAGGCTGATTTTTTCTAGCAATTTTGGCAATATTAAAGAGTCCCCTATTTGTGCACCTACAAATGAGTATCATCTCCTCTTTGGTCATTCTACCCAAGAATTCCTTGCCCAGCCTACTTCTCTTATAGGCTGTGATGACATGGGGTTTTCTTCCTCTGAATTTAGCCAGCTGGAGGAATTTCTTCCATAACCTCATTCTGGACTATGACCTTGGCCTCAGCCTCCTGCACTCAGTCCCCTACTCTCCTCTCCTCCCTCCAGACTGCCACAGGACACTTCAGCCCTGCCATGTCTTTGCATCACTGGATTAGGGCCTACAGTGGCTTTTAGAGCCCTAGGCTTTTGTCACTAGTCTAGTCTCTTCCTCCTGATTTTTTCACAAATAGGCCAGGACAGTCCCCTACTTGTCTACCTGTGTTCCCACAGGTGATGTCTGTCACCCATCTACCCATACTCTCTCCATCTCGTTCTATCCTGCTGTCTCCACAGAGCTCCGGCCCACAGTTGAGCCTGTCTCTGAACAGTCGGTGCACTGGCAGGTCCACACTAATTACTGTCACAGGCAAGGCAGTGGACAGGCATGTAAGCAAAGGTCATGGTTTACACTCTGGGGATTCACAGAAGAAGCTGATTAACCACTGAGCTATTAACCGTACTGTCCTTGCTCTAGTTAGTACTATTGCACAAATGCAGTACTGCCCACAGGTGGAACATTGGGTGCTGAGGAGGATGTATTAGTCTCAAAATAGGGGTCCAAATAGGATAGTAGGGATGTCCACACCATGCCTGTGCTTCTCCATCCCACTTTAGATGGAAAGTCTGATAGACACTGCCTCAAAAGTCTCGTTAATACTCAACACACCTGTAAATTACAGTTCCTAAAGCTCCAGCCCTGGAAATCTCCGTACTTTTGTACATTTCTGACTGAAGGGATTTCCCCATGGTCAAGCAGTAGAACCCAAACACCTTGAACCATTTGGGCCCTTTAGCAGTGTCCTAGGAGCATGGCCCAAAGAACCTTGGCTTCTGGCCTCCTGCACCCCTGCAGCATTCTGCTGCAAATCAAAAGTGCTCCCTCACATTCATCCTCCACCCTGCACTGCTCACCTGTGTGACCACAGCAACTTCCTAACTGGACTTCTCTCTTCCTGCCCATGCTACATACCAGCACTTTGATCTCCTATTTCAGAACCTCTAGCAGCTCACCGTTACCCTTGGGGCACTCTGTAGGATGCTTTTATACATCTGGCTCCTCTCCTGCATCATTCTTGTCCCCTCAGCTTGTTCCAGCCACACATGACCTGCACTTTTGCACTAACAGGCTTTCTCACTTCTCCACACCCTACTTCTTATCCCCTCACCCTCTCCTGGATGACTTTCCTCACCCTGCAAGATAGGCCCTGTCCTGTGTGCAGCCTTCCCTAATCCCACCCCACCCTGCCTTGAGCACGGGGGACCCAACTTCTTCCTTGTCTCTCCCACTGCACTGGATAGTCTCTGAGCAGAAGCCCTGTGGGATCTATCTGTTACTTGCCTTTCCAGGACTGGGCACAACTGTTTGTTCAAATGAATAAGTACACTTGTCATGAGAAGTAGACAACTTTTGCTCCCTGAGGAAGTCTGGTTTGTGAGAAGGCAGCCCTTTTCTGAAACCCTTTTCTAAGCAACAGTAGCCAGGAGATCTTGTACTTAACCTTTTTGGAAGAGTCTGAGGGGAGAAAGTCAGGGACGAGGGAGCATTCACTTAATGGCAAAGAAACTCTGTGTAGGATAGTGGAGAGTGATGATGACAGGGAACTGGTGGGGAGGGTGGCAGGGTGGCAGCTCCCTGGGTGGATGTGCAGACACTCCTCTACTTAGAGCTCAGGTACTGATTGCCTTCTTTTTGTTTTTGTTTTTTGAGATAGAGTCTCACTTGGTCACCCTCAGTAAAGTGCCATGGCAGCTTAGCTCACAGCAACCTCAAACACTTGGGTTTAAGCGATCCTTTTACCTGAGCTTCCTAAGTACCTGGGATTACAGGCACCCGCCACAATGCCTGGCTGTTTTTTATTTATTATTTTTTTTTATTTTCCCTTACCAACATTCAGTCATTACCAAGTAGTCCAGCTATTTTTTACAGATGGAGTCTTGCTCTTGCTCAGGTTAGTCTCGAACTGTGAGCTCAGGCAATCCACCTGCCTCAGCCTCCCAAGTGCTGAGTTTATAAGCATGAGCCACTGTGCCGAGCTCTGATTGCCTTCTTGGTATGCCTAGTCCTAGACCTGCTCTTATAAGTGCAGACCCAGAAGTTGTAAACTGGTCGCCCTAATGCATATCCACAGCTCTTAGCCAGGTGTATTTCATCTTTACCAACATTATAAACAACTTTTTAGTTAGCTACGTATACAGACCATCAGATTTGATAAAAAGTTCCTGATTTCTGGCATCTCAAATCAAAAGCTCTGGCAAACTAGATCCCATTTCTGCCTGACACCTGTTGATCACTGTACTGTGCTGTTAATATTTCCTAAGCTTGTTACCTACCTCCTATGTGGGCATTTTAGGTTTGCAGCTCTTGATCTAGCCTAGAGTGCCCACAGACCTACATGCAGATTATTTGAGGACTGCTTTGCTGATCTGTGGTGCCAGATATCACAAAAAGTATGTATGGACCTCTTTTTTTTTTTTTTTTGCTAATCAGCTTTTGTTATTGTTTGTGTATTTAATTTATGACCCAAGACAACTCTTCTTCATCCAGTTTGTTGCAGAAAAGAAAAAAGGTTGGACACCTCAGATTCTAGACTATCATCTGAAAGTCAGGGACAGGATCTCATTCATGGTTTTATTTCCTTCCACCTCCTAACACGGTGTCTGGCTTACTTGGTAAACACTTGTTAAAATATATTTAATTTGCTGGGCACAGTGGCTCATGCCTGTAATCCTTCCACTCTGGGAAGTTGAGATGGGTGGATTGTTTGAGCTTAGGAGTTCAAGACCAGCCTGAGCAAGAGAGTGACCTCGTCTCTAAAAACAGCCAGGCATAGTGATGGGCACCTGTAGTCCCAGCTACTTGGGAGGCTGAGACAAGAGAATCAACTCAATCCCAGGAATTTGAGGTTGCTGTGAGTGAGCTATGATACCATGATACTCTACCCAGGGCAACATAGTGAGACTCTATCTCAAAAAATAGGAACAAAAATGAAAATAAAATAGATTGAATCAGCTGCAGGAAAATATAGGTAGGTAAACAAAAACTTCATTCAACATGTGTTTTGTCAACTTTGGAAACCTCTCTTTATTTCCAGATCATTGATTGAGAGTCTAGCTCCTATTGAAAGCCAGTAAACTAAATCTTCATGCTCCAAGCACTACATCATGTGTGTGGTTTTATCTTAAAGGCTGGTTGTTTTGCTTCTTATTAAATTTAACAAACATAACTTCTCCAAATTGGTATTTCTGTAGAGTGGGATCATTTGTTGTAAACATTAGTAAAGACCAAAGTAACTTATACAACTATAAGGTTGTCATTGCCCCAAAATAAACATGTATTTAGGGGCAGCTTCTTCCAGGAAGCCATGTGCTCTTCTGGATGGAAAATAAATCAGTGGCACTATTGGTCTTCTGGGATTTGTTCTCAGTCTTTAAAGCCTATTTTCCATCTTTCCTCCAGAAACATGACTTAGTGTCTCCAGCACGTATGATGATGATTGGAGGGTTTTATGTGTGGGAAAGAGTCAGGGCTCCTCTAGATCCATTACCTTCTATCTACTGCTTGATTATCAGTGAAGGCCACTGTGTTAGTCAGCTAATGCTGCCATAGCAAGATACCACAACCTGGAGGGCTTGAACAACTGGATTTCCTGTTCTCACAGTTATGGAGGGTAGAAGTCTGAGATCAAGTTGTCAGCAAGAGTGGTCTCGTTAATTTGCAGATGGCTGTCTTCTTGCTGTGTCCTCACATGGTCTTTTCTCTGTGTGTACCCTAGTACTTCTCTCTGTGTGCAAATTTCCTCCTCTTATAAAGATATGCAATTGTATTAGGGTCCTCCCTGCTTGCCTCATTTTAACTGAATCATCTCTGTAGAAGCTCTATCTCCAAATCTTCTGAGGTGCTAGAGTTAGGTCTCCAGCATAGGATTTTGAGAGGGACACAATTCAGTTCCTAACTGCAACAAATGATGTATGTTTTTATCATATGTGATTCAGTTGAGTAAGCAATATAAAGAAAAACAGTTAAAGTTGTGCTTACAGTTGAGCCAAAGACAAATCTATCAGAGCCTTAGACGTATCCCCTATGGTTTCTCAGGTCATCCAGCCATCATGCATCACACAAGTGTTGCTGCTAAGCCTGAGTAAAGCATAGCTTAGGGAGACTGACAAAAGGCATCTCGCTTTTGTTGAAGTTTTATCCTTTTGCGCATCTGTATTTCAAGCAATTACTGCAATGAAAAAATTAAGAACGAAGGCAAAGATACTGACAAACACCAGAGAAAGCTGCCACTCCAGCAGCTCTCCATAGGGCCAAGTAGTTCATGGAAATCACTAGGCCTTCTAGAGGAAGGGGGCATGCTGGTTCCCATTGGGTAGTCCCTCAGTCGTACTTTAATAAGCTGGACCCTCACCCCCCAGACAGGCTACAGACAACCTTTTATATGGCCAACACATGTTCCCCTTGGGTGGGCAGGTCATGTCTCTAGAACTGAGAATTTGCGCTATGAATTAAAGCTGAAAACAGTTTGAAAAGATGAGAGGTAAGTTACATTTACAACATACTGTTATAAGACTCAGTTACAGCACCTTAGTTGTACTTTTTTTTCCAAAGGTCACCTTGGGTTTTTGGTAGTGAAGGAACTAATGAACCATTGTGGGTGGGGATTATGCATGCTTTGAGGTCAGAGTGATAAGGGTGGGCTATTGATAAAGTTCTCCCAAATAAATACTGTAAGATAGTGGAATCTCCTAAGATTTGTTTTAATTATACTTGAGTGACTATACTGAAAATTTAAATCCAAGAATAAGCAAAAAGAAAATAAAGTCCCATATGTCTCCACTAGACAATCAGTTTAGCACTCTCCTCTGCTTCTGAATGTCTTTCCTTGGCATCTTCTCAACATGGCATTGGAGAAGTCTGCCTGTTGATAATTGGGTCATCCTCGGCATTTGGAAACATTTCACATACACAGACTCCTAAGAGTGCTTTCCAAGATGTACTGTCCACAATTTCATTTTCAATACCAGTGTTTGATGAATTTGATAGAAAGTTTAGGTCTTGATTTATAAGAATGAAACAGCTCTGTCACCTGGCTCTACAACACTTTTTTTCTTTTGAGACAGAGCCTCAAGCTGTCACCCTGGATAGAGTGCAGTGGCATCACAGCTCACAGCAACCTCCAGTTCCTGGGCTCAAGCGATTCTCCTGCCTCTGCCTGCCAAGTACCTGGGACTACAGGCACCCACCACAACGCCTGGCCACTTTTTTTTTTTTTTTTGGTTGCAGCCGTCATTGTTTGGTGGGCCCAGGCCGGATTCAAACCCACCAGGTCAGGTGTATGTGGCTGGCGCCCTAGCTTGAGCCACAGGCACCAAGCCTACAGCACCCTTTTGATCTCTTACTATTAAATCTGGTTGTGTTTCTTTGTTAGTTTGAAGCAGAGCCTCGCTCTACTGCCCTTGCATTACCTTAGCTCACAGCAACCTCAAACTCCTGGGTTCAAGCGATCCTCTTATCTCAGGCTCCTGAGTAGCTGGGACTACAGGTGCCCACCACAATACCCAGCTGTTTTTTTCTATTTTTAGTAGAGATGCGGCCTCACCCTTCTTCAGGTTGGTCTCCAACTCCTGAGCTCAAGGGAGCTCCCATCTCAGCCTCCCAGAGTGCTTGGATTACAAGCGTGAGCCACTGCACCCAGCCTCTTAATGTTAAATCTGTTTATAATTTTTCACTTGAAGCACAATGGAATGATGGTTCCATGAGCATTGAGTAAATGCTGCCAGTCCTTTTAGCTCATCTGGAAAAATGCATACTGAATACATCAGCTTCTCTGTGATTGCCAGTACCAAAAATTGGTCTTCTAAAGACCTGACCTTTCTGGGTTTTTTGGTTTTTTTTTTTTTTTGAGACAGAGTTTTACTATGTTACCCTCGGTAGTGTGTTGTGCCGTCACAGCTCACAGCATACGCAAACTCTTGGGCTTAAACAATTCTCTTGCCTCAACCTCCCCAAGTACCTGGGACTACAGGCGCCTGCCACAATGCCTGGCTATATTTTATTGTAGTTATTGTTTAACTGGCCCGGGCCAGGTTCAAACCCACCAAGCTTGGTATATGTGGCTTTTGCAACCATTTTTGTAACCATTGTGCTATGGGCGCCAAACGACTTGATGTTTTCTGAATAGAAGAATCAGAGGATCAGCAAAATTAGGAACTGTATAACAAGAGGTTAGAGCTTCTCAAACTTTACTGTGTGTCAGAATCACTTACTAATCTCATTGAAATTCATTTCCAATTAGTAGGTCTAGAATGGAGCTGGGTAGTCTACATTCTTGACAACGCTGGTACAGACAGTACTGCTCATCCTAAGGGCAGTAAGGGGCTAAGTAACCACTGCTTTCCCCTGAGGAACTGACTGTAGCCACCTGCCTGTATTGAAATATCCTCTACTGTTTTGAATAGTCTTATGTTTCACAGAAGTAAAAATCACTTATTCGATTGTTCATGTTCCTGAGGGAGAAGAATAAATTTCAAGTGGCTGAAGAGCTTTGCATCATTGTGAGTAGGAGTTTGAGAGTGATGGTGTCTGGGGTATCAGATGGTCAGTGTGCTAACCAAGGAGCATTTGTTTGTTTGTTTTACTATTCCCATAACAAAAATGTGAGAAAGGCACTTAAACAACAATTGAGATCACAAGAGAGCATTTGTAAACTGGGCAAATGAGGGATGCAGATTAGATAGTAGCATGCCCTGGCTGTTTGAAACAGTATTCTGAGTAGTGTCCCCGTCCGTATTTCTACACCTTCCAAGGTGGGAACCTCCACCTGCTTTTCTGATTAGTCACTTTTGTCAACCTGACGAAAGGATTATTATTTCTGATTATTACCTTTCATCAGGTTGACAAAAGGGAATAATCAGACTCCCTTCTCTGACTCTCATCCTCAGTTCCATATCTCCTCTTCCCAATAGCAATTTCCTTTTTTGTCACATTTCACTAACAAGAAAAGAGAAGATTGAAAACCCACCTTTACTATTTACTCTGAGGGGTTTTTGTTTGTTTGTTTGTTGGTTGTTTGGTTGGTTAATGGAAATGTGCAAAATGATGGGGGAAAAGGCAGCCACTTTCTCTATGCAGGCCTGCTGTGTAAATGGCACTTTGTGAGTTGGTCTAACCAACCCACCATCAAGTGTTGTCAACCCCATGTTCAGACAGCTTTGTATCCTGTTCCTGGGTAAGTGAATTACCATGCCGGGTTTACAGAATGTGCTAAAATGTTAAAGGGAAATTACCTGCTAAACATAAAACTGCACTTGCACTTATGCCCTAGAACTAACACTTGTTAAACCACCGTCTCAACTTCTACCTTTGTACCCTGTGATGAGACCTGAGCAGCTCCTTCCTCACGCCTGATCCAATCTGCTTTATACCCTACTGTAGTCATCTTGTGCATGGGGAAGAATGCTGAGATGGCATTCATCCCTACAGCTTCCTGAAATCCACAGCCTCTTTTAGGGCTTGGAGTTTGAGCCAGGAAGAGCTGGTTTTGCTGGATGTTTCTGCCCAGCCAAGAGTCCCAGAGAACCTCCAGTAAACACACGGATAACCTGTGCAGTGAGCAAAGACAAGGTCTGCCTGGCTTGTTTGTACCCCAAGTGTTCAACTAGAGCAGTGTTCATTTTTGGCATTTTGAGGTGGTCTGTTGTTGGACCTACTGCCTGCTACTGACCTGCTGCTGAGCAGAAGTGGAGACTGCTATTCCACTTGAGACTTCTGCTCTGTTCTCACTAGCAGCATGGAGGGAAGAGGGATTTAAGTTTCTGGCAGCGATCCCTGGGAGTCACTTTTACAAGAAAGAACCTCCTGATAACTTTTTTTTTTTTTTTGCAGTTTTTGGCCGGGGCTGGGTTTGAACCTGCACCTCCAGCAAATGGGGCCAGCGCCCTACTCCTTTGAGCCACAGGTGCCGCCCTGATAACTATTTAAAGAAACTTTGATTTTGACTGGATGAGTGAATCTTAAATTAATGGCTTTTGGGGCGGCTCCTGTGGCTCAGCGAGTAGGGCGCCGGCCCCATATACCGAAGGTGGCGGGTTCAAGCCCGGCCTCGGCCGAACTGCAAAAACAAAAAAATAGCCGGGCGCTGTGGCGGGCGCCTGTAGTCCCAGCTAC
>CAUYON010159994.1:0-10556 GCA_963573935.1 Arctocebus calabarensis | reverse complement strand
GTGATCAAGGAAATGCCATGAAGGATATCTGTAACAGTATGATCAAAATATTTCTGAATGTATATGAATCGTGCCCTGTGATTGCACCAATGTACATAATTATGATTCAATAAAATTATTAAAAAAAAAAAAAAAGAAATCTGCGGAACTGTAAAATGCCGTAAGTATTATTTGAATTTTCATCATAGGTATGACTGTGGAAAGCCTTTTAAAAAGGACATTATTGTCAAGGAAAATTAAGCAACACATAAAGTCAAATGATATGTGATAGTATGAGTAAATGGCTTGAATTCTATCTTCTTTTAGAAGGAGTTAGAAAAATAATTTGTTTTTATAGCACGACCTGGGAAAATAAACTAAAACAAAAAGAAATCATCTTCTTTGTGCTAGCTACCAATGCAACTTATTTCTATTTCTTGAATGTTGTTAGTTTTGAAAAATTATGTTAAGTACATAAAACATTGAGGTTAATGATATATTTTAAATGCAGAACACTGGCTATTTGGCATATGAAAAGCAACTAGCAGATGGTGGTGCTGAGAATTTTCCCTAAGACCCTCACACTCTGCTTCCCGAGCCTCCTCAGAGCTTGGCTTTTTCAGCTCAGCTCCCTGTGCCCAGGGCTTTGAGATGCACTGTACACTCCCCTGCCTAACTTCTTACTACTCTGCAGGGATGAGGGTGAAGAGCTGTGACCGCGTCTCACCGAGACACCACACCCACACCCCTCCCTGCTTTCCGAGCCCACCTCCGCTGTGACCTCCTCACCTAGAGCGGCTGGTCTCCCGCACGTGCTCCTGCTCGTGATTTCACATGGAAGGTGGAAACCAGTGAATGAGACACTGGTTTTAATTTGCTCAATTCATCAGACATGTGTGTAGCATCTAATTTCACAGTAGCGATTATACTGGGTATTAGATACAGAAAATCAGCAAGGAGTGGCCTCTTCCCTGGGGAATCTGCACTCTAGTGCAGTAGAAACAGACAGCTCTCACTGCTGGGATGAGCATGAAGCAGGACAAGCGAAGCTGGCCTGAGAGCAGTGAGGGATGCTGCCTGGCAGAGCACGGACACCTCACAAAGGACGTGACTTTGTGCCGCCCAGCAGCTCTGGCCTGGCAGGAGTGGAGAAGCGCTTTGCAGACAAGGCTGAGCACGAGGGAGCACTGGGCGTGAGGGGCATGGCAGGGCCCAGGACGCCAAGGAGGGACAACAGGCGGCAGGAATGCAAGAGAGACTCGGGCTGAGGAGGAGGGACCTGGGATGTCAAGCTCAGGACCAACCGTGACCAAAACAGCTGCTCTGCCAATGGGGAAAGAAAGAAGGTTTAAAGGGTGGGGGGTAAACACTGTACATAAGGTGGAAAGAAGAGCCCCCGGGGAGGCTGCTGAAGCAGTCTGCAGTGCCCAAGAGGCAGCCGGGCACGGGGACTGTAGAGGGGTGGAACAAAGGCCTCCAAGGGAAGCCCGGGCGGGGATCCCCGGCACTGCTTCCCGCGTCGCTGGTGGCCTGTGAACAACACATGTTCAGTCAGCTACAGAACAGCATTGCAGGGAGAATGCAGTCATCCTGAAGAAGCAAAGCTGGGACTCCGCGCCCACAAGGAAAATCAGCTGCTGGAGCAAAAGCAGCCGCGTTCATTAGGGGAAAATAACGAAGAAAGTCCAGAGGTCAGCACGCGTCATGCTTAGGGTATAAGCCAGAATGACCTGAACTACAAATAACCAAGAAAATAAGCACACTGTCATCATAAAATAAAATTAATCGTTTGACCCTGAAATAAAACATGTTTTAGAAACCGACATAGATTTTTAAAGGAGCTATTACAACTACCCTCAGTGAATTAACGCGACCATGTTTTTAGTGAATGAAAATCTCAAGAAAGAAATGTCAGCAGAAAAAAAACAGAAATAGCGAAATAACCAAATGGAACTTATCAATGGAAGAATATACATTCTGAAATTAAAAAATTCTCTGGGTAGTCTTGATAGTTGAATGATGATAAAAGAAAGATGAAGTTATAGATTAATAGAAATTACCTAAGGTGAAAAGAGAAAAACATTTTTTTTAATAAATGGAGTATAAGAGGTCTATGAGGTGTTATCAGACTGCCCATCTTAGGTGGAACTGAAATGCCAGAAGGAGGAGATGGACAAGGAGGTAGAAAAAATATTTGGCAAGTTAATGGTTAAAAAGATGATGAAAGATAGACATTTGCAGATAGGAGATGCTCGGGGGCCGTCACACGAACAAACAAACAAACAAAGCACAAAGAAGCTCAGTCTAAACTCTAGTATCTTTCATGACAACCTGGGTGGATCTGGAGACCCCTCTGCTACGTGAAACACCACAGGAATGGGTAAGTAAACGTGTGTACTCAATACCAGATTGGATCTGATCCAGCAGGGTTAGGGTGAGGACTAACTTATCTTTTGTGGACACATGGGAGCAAATCTCGGTGAAAATTAACCTAGGAGAGGGGGAAGAAGGGCTGGGTAAATTCACCCCTATTGGGTATGGAGCACACTGTCTGGGTGGGGTCACCCTTATAACCTTTACTCAATTTGTGGGGGAAAAGTACATATTCAGAACACATAGACCCCCTAACAGTCTTAAATTTAAAAAATAACAATAAAAAATAAGGTGCATCACAGTCAACCTACCAAAAACTACTTGCCAAAGGTGGCAAGTAGATCTTGAAAGCAGCAAAAAGAAAAATGACTTACTAGATGCTGAGAAATAGTTCAATTAATGTCTGGTCAGAAGAGAGTGTAGAAGACTCTCTACTCTTTCCTTTTTTAATGGAAAAAGAAATTATCGACCTAGAAATGTATATTCATAGAAAATATTATTCAAGAACGAAGGTTTAAATAAATCAAAGATAAAAGAATGTTTTGCCAAAAGAGTCTTACAGATACAAATCCTAAGAGGATTTCTTCAAAAAGGAGAAAAATGACACTCATTGGAAACTCAGATTCTTGGTAAAGAATAACAAACATTAGAGACGGTAAATAGTGGGTAAGTGCAAAAGGCAATTGTTTTCTTTTTGAGCTTTCAATTTTATTTATAAACAAAAATTGTAGCGTTGTCTTCTGTAATACACAACGCACTCTGATGGAGGACGCGTAATGACTTGGTGCTGTAATTACACGGGAGTGGATCTGGGCCCAGGTGCGCAGCAGATGTCTGTGTTTTGTGAGGAGAGGTGCAACATTAACTACCTGTGCACTGTGAGAGTTGTCGTATGTGTTATAATTTCTGGAGCAATCACTAAAAAGATTGTGCAAAGAAATACAGCTAAAATAGAAAAATTAAAATTCTAAAAATTCTTAAACAAGTAAAAGAAAGCCAGGAAATAAGAAAAACAAGAGCAGAGGAGACAAGCAGAAGCAAGGTGGTGGAACCAGACCCAGCCACGTCGCAACTTTACTAAAGATGCATGTGGCATATTTATAAGGATAGACCATATTTTTGGCCCAAAAAAATCTGGATGTGTTTCAGAGGTTGAAATCTATGAAGCACATTCTCTGAATCAGTGGATTTAAGTTAAAAATCGATAACAATAAAAGGGCCAGAATAACTTTAAATATTTGGAAATTAAATAAACTTTCTAAATAATCACTGGGCCTAGGAGATGTAACAGGGAAAATTAGAAATTATTTTAAATGAATGATGTAATTCGGCATCTCAAAGTTTGTAATTTGTAGTTGATGCCATCCATAGAGAAGAATAATTTAGCTTTAATAGTTTTATTTAAAAAGATTTAAAAATTTAAACCAAAGACTTAGGCTTATTCCTTAACAAGCCAGAAACAGAAAGAGCAAATTAAAGCCAAAGCAAGTAGAAGGAAAGATAAAGCAAAGAACATAATTCTGTAAAGCAGAATGTGGGAATCATGGCAGTGATCACACCAAAAGCTGTTCTCTGGAAAGGTCAATAGCATTAGTAAATATCTATCTAGTTTGATCAAGAAAAAAAAAGATGTAGATTGGCAATCAGGAGAATACAGGGGCACAACTGCCGATTCCACCATCCTACTAAAACATAACCTACTGGGCAACGTGGCTCACACCTGTAATCCTAGCACCCTGGGAGGCAGGTGGATGGCTTGAGCTCAGGAGTTCAGACCAGCCTGACCAAGAGTAAGACCCTGTCTCTAAAGAAAAAACTAGCCAGGTATTGTGGTGGGCACCTGTCGTCCCAGTTACTTGGAGGCTGAGGCAAGAGAATCACTTGAGCCCAGGAGTTTGAGGTTGCTGTGAGCTGTGACACCACGGCACTCTACCCAGGGTGACAAAGTGAAACTCTGTCTACAAAAAAAAAAAAAAGAAAGAAAAGAAAAAAAATTACCTGTTTCCCTACTAAACAACAACAACAACAATATAATGATATTAGGAACAACATTTATACTGGTGGGCTTCAGGACACACTACTCCAAATATGACACCTTGGCATTTGAGGAAACAGCAGAAACAGGAAGGCCTCTCTGCCCTTCTACCTTTCTTCTCTAAAGCAGACTATAAACGAACCTTCTGACTCTTCTCTGAAGCAAGACAGAAGCCCCTGCTTCCACATGTGTCCTTCCTTTACTCAGAGGAAAGGCGTTTCCTTATCTCGGAAGACACGGAGACACAGAGAACAATGTGAACCCACAGGCCTCGCTGGTCCCCCAGTTTATCACCACTGTATCGTGCTCCCAGTGTCCAGCTTGGACCCCCATTTATCACCACTGTATCATGCTCCCAGTGTCCAGCTTGTATCCCCAGTTTATCACCACTGTATCATGCTCCCTGTGTCCAGCTTGGACCCCCGTTTATCACCACTGTATCGTGCTCCCTGTGTCCAGCTTGGACCCCCAGTTTATCACCACTGTGTCGTGCTCCCTGTGTCCAGCTTGGACCTCCAGTTTATCACCACTATGTCGTGCTCCCTGTGTCCAGCTGACTTCTCTGCAGTGTCCACCATGTGTCCTCAGACCTGTACATAAAAATACACAGCTTTCCCTGTTTCTTTAGTGCTTTGTGTCTGAAAGCCACACAAAACTTACAATAAGTAAACTGCATGGTTTTCTCTTGTTGATCTTTTGTTACAAAATCGACAATGGATAAAATAATAGTCTAATACATCATGACCATAAATGTGGTGTTTTAGCAATGCAAGGTTGCTTTAGCATCTGAAAATCAGTGCATATAACTTATCATAACCTGCCATATTAATGATAACGAAGGATAAACTTTATATGATAATTTCAATAGCAGCAGAAAAAATATTTTTAATAGTCATTGTTTCATGATAAAAACTCCTATGACCTAGGAATAGATGGGAACCTCCTCAAACATATTGAGGTTATCTGTTAACAAAAAAAGAAATAGCTAATGTCACACTCAATTGTAAAAGTCTCCGTGCTTTCTATCAGACGCTGAGAACAAGTGAGAGATGTCCTCTAAGCCCTGTCCTAGTCAGCACTGGTGAGTCCATAAAGCCAGAAAGAACTGAAAGGGAAACAGATTTGAAAGGAAGAAGTCAGCTATCCTTACCTGCAGGACATGACTCTGTGTGAAAATCCCCAGATCTACTTTTCACAATGGCCTGTAACTGAAAGGTGCATTGAGTAGACTTGCAGCGCACAGAATCAATAGACAAAATGACTTTTATTTTTGTGCACTAGAAACTAGCAATCGAATAATGAAATTAAACAATAATTGCATTTAAGAGACCATAAAATTGGAATTGATTTGTCAAAAGACATTCAAAATCTGTACATGAAAACTACAAAAATTGTAAAATGAAGTTAAGGAAGATCTACATTTTATTTATTTATGATTTCAAATTTTATATTTTATTTATGATTTCAAATTTTATATAGAAATACAAAGGACCTAGACTAGCCAATATAATTTTAAAAATGCAAAACAAAATTACCCTACTTCATTTCAAGACTTGCTGTAAAGTTACAATAACCAACAAAGAATAGACTTATAGATAAATGGAAAGGGGTATAAAGTTTCAAACAGAAGTCAGTACACATATATTCAACTGATATGTGAAAAAATTGTGCTGAGGTAATTCCGTAAGAAAAAGGCTCTCCTTTCAACAACTTACTGGAATAACAAGTGGGTATATGACTGTAAAAATGAATACTGATGCTTACCTCATATATTGCATTAAAAGCAGCAAAATTTGATCATAGACCCAAATGAAAGAGCTAAAATTATTAAGTTTCCAGGAGAAAACATAACATTGAGGTAGGCAAAAATTTCTCAGGACACAAACATCATGAAAGATTAAAAATATATATCAATACAATGGCTTTCATCCACATTAAGAGTTCTTTTCTCTTCAAAAATTTAATTGGGAAAATAATAAGAAAGGTCACACTCTGGCAGAAAATGTTTTGGAAAAAATACATATCCAACAAAGACTAGTATCCAGAATCTACAAAAGACTCAATGATTTAAAAAAACATTTTTAAATGGGAAAAATATTTAAATACTTAGGAAAAGAACATTTATGAATGACCAATAAGGACATGAAAAGATGTCCAGTGTTACTAGTCATCATCAAAATGCAAATTAAAACCTCAGGGAGAGTCTCCACACCTGCTAGAGTGGCGAGTGTCAACACTGGCAGTGCCAGCTGAAGTCATAGCTGTGGTGTGCATGTAACTCTTACACCATTGCTCACGGAAATGCAGCAGGGTACAGCTATTTTGGAAAACAGTTTGGCAGTTTCCTATAAAGTTGGAAATGCCATAAGACCTCGCAATTTCATGCCTAGATATTTACTCAAGTGACATGGAAACATTTACCCACACAAAGACCTGAATGTGAACGTGCACAGCAGCCGTGTTCGTAACAGCCAGCACCTGGCAACACTCTGCTTAGTCATGAGTGCATGAATGTGAGTGCAAAACATGTTGAGCTGTATCAGGACTGCGGGCTACTCCTTTGCGATATAAGAGGATGAAACCTTCATATACAGCACCCTGTATCAATCTCAAAATCACTACGCCAAACCAAAGGAGACAAGCACAAAGGCTGTGTGGTGTGACGTTCTGGTTTTCAGGAATTCCCATATAGTACAAAACAAAGCAGCGGTTGGCTGTGGCCACTGGTGGAGCAGATGACCCGCAGCCAAGGGGCAGATGGGGCGGACAGGTGTTTCAGATCTTTTGTTAGATTCATTCCTAGACAGCTAATGTTTTGTGTTGTTTTTGTCAGTTAAAAAATAAACAAAACCTCATTGAGAGTTGTAAAACTACCTAGATAAATGGAAAAGTAGACAAAGTCCACAGAAGGAAGGTTCACTGCTGTAGAAATGACCAATGTCCATTGTGATGCCCACTTGAACAGCGAACGTCAGTGGGGACGGAGGGTTCAACACAACGTGGATTATATTAATGTTTGGAATATAATATAAATTACTAAGCAATACACCACATATCACTTTATCAAGTTCAAATGCAAGCAAAGTGGAACAACATCACTTAGGGAAACACAAATATGTGCTAAAACTGTTAAATAAAATTCAAGGAATGAGAAAATTCTGGAAGGGGAGAAAGAAGAATGGGGTAGGAAAAACATTAAATGCTTTATTAAAAGGAGTTGTTCTGTGAGTTTTATATTCAGTCAAATGGGCTCATGTGGCCCCAAGGCTGTGGGTTCCCCACCTCTGTTTGATTTCATTGGTTACACTTTAAATATGAATATATATTCTCTGTACATCAGATATGGTCCTACATAATCTTTAGACTTTTGCTCTGGGTGTGATTACTAATGTGGGTGCAAGGTGGAGTCCGAGGACTTGGAACTCCCAGGAATCAATGGTGATAAATCTTCATCATGGGAGGCAGATTTGAGTTTCAGAAACTCACTCAGACAAAAAGCTAGTGAGCAGAGATGAGTAGTAGCCTTTTTTGCAACTTGTAACAGACAAATTTAAGTGCTTTCCAAAAAAAAGAAATTCTAAAATTTACTGTATAAGAGCAACCTTGCTGAAATGGCTGAACAGGATCCCATGGTGACCGTCTTTAATGGGAGACAGCTCATTAGAGAAATGTACCTTGGTATGTCTGCTTAAAAAGAAAAAGATGACTCATTTGGTTTACGCATGGAAGTATTAAAATTAATAAAAGCAATTTCACCCAAATATCTGTTAGTAACTTTAGCACTGAACTTTTCCAATGTAACTTTCATAATGCATGAAATGGCTTGGTCTAGAATCATGTAGATTATCAAAATTTTCACTATATTGATAGACGTCAGTTATCTTCATTAAATCTAGACATACTTAAATTATAATAAAGTGCTTCTGAATTCACTCAGTCTGAATACTGTTTCTCAGTCATCAACTATTACAGTGTGAAATGCCCTTTCTGTCAAACTGACTCAGTGATACCGCCTTCATTCAGAAAGAGGGTTTTTTTTTTTTAATTAAATAATAGCTATGTACATTAATACAAATATGGGGCACAATGTGCTGATTTTATATTCAATTTGAAATAGTTTCATCAAACTGGTTAACATAGCCTTCACCGCATTTTTTTAGTTCTGTGTTAAGACATTTATATTCTACACTTAGTAGATGTGACCTGTACCCTTGTAAAAAGCACCATAGGTGTGGTCCCACCAATTACGCTCCCTCCACCCATCCTCCCCCCTCCCTTCCCCTCTGCCTCCTCTTTCCCCTTCATCTTGGGCTGTAGTTGGGTTATAGCTTTCATATGGAAGTATGGATGCTTATATATTGGTTTCACAGTAGGCCTGAGTACATTAGATACTTTTTCTTCCATTCTTCAGATACTTTGCTAAGAAGTATATGTTCCAGCTCCATCCTTATAAACATAAAAGAGGTAAAGTCTCCGTCTTTTTTAAAGGCTGCATAATATTCCACAGTGTACATATACCATAATTTATTTTTTTATTTTATTATTATTATTTTTTTTTTTGAGACAGAGCCTCAATCTGTCACCCTGGATAGAGTACTGTGGCATCACAGCTCACAGCAACCTCCAATTCCTGGGTTCAAGCGAGTCTCTTGCCTCCGCCTCCCAAGTAGCTGGGACTACAGGCGCCCGCCACAACACCTGGCCATGTTTTGGTTGCAGCCGTCATTGTTGTTTGGCAGGCCCAGGCTGGATTCGAACCTGCCAGCTCAGGTGTACGTGGCTGGTGCCTTAGCCCATTGAGCCATAGGTGCCGAGCCTATACCATAATTTATTAATCCATTCATGGGTCGATGGGCACTTGGGCTTCTTCCATGACTTAGCAATTATGAATTGGGCTGCAATGAACATTCTGGTGTAAATAGCTTTGTTAAAGTGATTTTTGGTCTTCTGGATATAAACCTAATAGAGGAATTGAAGGATCAAATGGCAGGGCTATTTTTAGATCTCTAAGTATTCTCCAAACATCTTTCCAAAAGGAACATATTAGTGTGCATTCCCACCAGCAGTGTTCCCTTTTCTCCACATCCACTCCATCATCTCTGGTTTGGGGATTTTGTGATGCGGGCTAATCTTACTGGAGTTAGATGATATCTCAAAGTAGTTTTGATTTGTATTTCTCTGATGATTAAGGATGATGAGCATTTTTTCATGTCTGTAGGCTGTGCTCCTGTCTTCTTCAGAGAAGTTTCTATTCAAGTCCCTTGCCCACCCTGAGATGGGATCACTTGTTCTTTTCTCGCTAATACATTTGAGTTCTCTGTGGATTCTGGTTATTAAACCTTTGTCAGAGACATAACCTGTAAATATCTTGTCCCATTCTGAGGGCTGTCTGCTTGCTTTACTTACTGTGGTCTTGGCTGTGCAGAAGCTTTTTAGTTTGATCAGGTCCCAGTAGTGTATTTTTGATGTTGTTTTAATTGCGCCGGGGGGCGGGGGGAGTTCCTCATAAAACAGGCCGATTTCTTCAAGTGTTTTCCCTGCACTTTCTTCTAGTATTTTTATAGTTTCATACCTTAAGTTTAAATCCATTATCAGCGAGAATCTATCTTAGTTAATGGTGAAAGGTGTGGGTCCAGTTTCAGTCTTCTACAGGTTGCCAGCCAGTTCACCCAGCACCATTTGTTAAATAGGAAGTCTTTTCCCCACTGAATATTTTTGATTGGCTTATCAAAGATCAAATGACAGTAAGTAGCTGGATTCATCTCTTGGTTCCCTATTCTGTTCCATAAATCTACCTCTCTGTTTTTGTGCCAGTACCATGCTGTTTAGATCACTATCAATTTATACTTTGAGGTCTGGTAGCATGAATCCTCCGGATTTGTTTTTATTTCTGAGTAATTTCTTGGCTAATTGAGGTTTTTTTCTGATTCCATATAAAATGAAATATTATTTTTTTCAAGGACTTTAAAGTTTGACAGTGATGCTTTAATAGGAATTGCATTAAAATTGTATATTTCTTTGGGTATTGTGGACATTTTAACAATGTTGATTCTTCCAAGCCATGAGCATGGTATGTTTTTCCACTGGTTTACATCTTCAGCTATTTCTTTTCTTAGAGTTTCATAGTTCTCTTTATAGAGATCTTTCATGTCCTTTGTTAGGTAAACTC
>CAUYON010159993.1:0-34693 GCA_963573935.1 Arctocebus calabarensis | reverse complement strand
CATCCTAGCTGTTGTGACAACTGACCGAACGTCTGGCACCACACTCTCACTAAGGATTTCACTGATGAGGTGGTGGTTTCTCTGGAAACGGGCGGTGGCTGTATGCTTCATTGAAAAGCCATCATCATAATCATCTGGGTCTTCAGCAGGCTGAATGCTCACGTAAGGTTCTCCTTTCTCCATGCGAGACTGTCTCTGTCGACTTTCTTCCTCTAAAGCAGCTTCTGCATGACTTTTTGCATTTATGTAAGCAAGGTACGTGGGGGAATTATGATAGGCCTTCATAGATTCATTGTACTCTATCTTTTCTGCTTCATATTCGTTTAAATATTCTTGTTTCTCTTCATCAGTGAGATCTCGCCACATGCCACCAATAATCTTGCCAATCTCCCACAACTTTAGGTCAGGGTTAGAAGCCTTTACTTGGTCCCAGACCTTAAGGGGGAAAGAGTTGATATTTCAATACTGATGCCTAATATAAGGCTTAGGAAAGACGGATATAGACTTTACAAAATACTTTTTAATATGGAAACTTTTACACAAAAGCAGAAAGAATAGGATCAAATTGTTATGTATTCATCATCCTAGTTCAATAATTAAATTCAACAGCTGGCTAATCTGACTTCATTTTTACCATGGTGGATTATTTTAAGGTAGATCTCAGACATCAAGTTACTTCATTCGTAAATACTTCAATTCGATAGGCCAAGAATACCTCCAATCACTATAGACACTTTAAGATAAGTTAACTCAATAATGTATAGTTGATGCCTCTAAAAGTTCATGTGAATTTGGAAGTGGTTAACGTGAATAACAGAATATATCATACTGTCAAATACATATATAATGATTACAACCAAAGTTTTATAATTTCTAGTAGTAATTTAAATGCTCTTCCTTCTAATTTTTTAAGAGTAATTTAGGTTCCTCACTAAAAAAATTGGAAGAGTTAAGGAAGTACAAAGAAAATAAAAATCACCATCAGTTTACTGCTCAGATAACCACTGTCTTCTGGCTTTCTTTTCCCCTTCGAACTATCATGTGGTTGCTATTATTTTTATAAAAATAGGATATTAGTACATGTAGTCTTGTGTATTTCTTTTTTTTTTTTTTTTGAGACAGAGCCTCAAGCTGTCACCCTGGGTAGAGTGCCCTGGCATCACGGCTCACAGGAACCTCCAACTCCTGGGCTCAAGCAATTCTCTTGCCTCTGCCTCCCAAGGAGCTGAGACTGTAGGCGCCCGCCACAACGCCTGGTTATTTTTTGGGTGCAGCCGTCATTGTTGTTTGGCGGGCTGGGCTGGATGCAAACCTGTCAGCTCAGATGTATGTGGCTGGCGCCTTAGCCACTTGAGCCACAGGAGCTGAGCCAGTGTATTCCTTTTTTTACTTAACGTGTTTCTCATGTCATTAAAAATATTTTCCAAACAATCCATCTTAAGGGTTTCAGCAGTTTATTCAATCATGTTTTTCTTGCTGGATTTTAGTTCTAGAAGTTCAAAATCAGAACTAATTGTTTTAAAAACTCCAACTTTTGCCCTTTCCTCTGAATATGCACAGAAAAGTTGGCTAAGCCAGTCTGAATTTGGATGCAAAACAAAGAAGTAAAGACGTAAGAGCAGTCCTCACTGCGACTTTTCTGGGGGCCTACCTTTCTGCTGTACCTCATGTAGGGCATCAGCGGCTTATCTGGTGGCTTTGGGGGTTTTGGAATCGTAATACCAGAGGATGCCTACAAAAGAGTTAAATACACTTATTACTCAATTGCAAGTTCACCTGCAAACTGTAAAGAGAGTCCCTTAAACAATTCTAATGCGCCTTTCTTCTACTCGTCCATGGATACAAGATTCTTACATTTTCTCCACTGAAAATAGCTATCACTGCAAATACAGAAATGTTCACATCAAAAGAAAATGACTTTAAGCACATAATTTTTCAATGTTTTACTCAGCAGTTGCCACTGCTTTGACAACTTGGCTGTAAGAACAAAAATATTATATAAGAATCCATACATTGAAAATATATGGTTATATATCAAACATCTCACATTGAGGACATTACCTGGGACCCTTTGTTTTGCCCAATTACCATTGTTACACATACAGTCAACACTTGATTATCTGCAGCAGAACCTGAACCCTTAACACTTACCACACTCACACTGTCTACAGGGGACTTTGTATCTATTAGTAGTATGTCAGAAGGTCACCCCACATCAACAACGACCACAAAACCACCTCCCAGGTTCAAAAACAAAAACAAAGAAAAGGAGAAAGCAAACCTTATCTCCTTTACCACGACCAGAGACTTTATTTCTTTTGAGGTTCTGTGTCTGTTATCCAGTGGATGTCTTATAAAAGAGTGAACTAAAGTCATACTGTTCTTTGTCCTTGGTCCTAATCACAGCGTAGGAGCAAATAAGTTTACCAGGAACAGAGAACAGGCAGACACAGAGCCTAATTATGTTATTTTTGAGGCCCTGTATTAAGGAAAAGGGAGATAGAAGAAAAGACGGGAGAAGGGAAGACTGAAAAATATTTTGTTTTAAGGTAAATAAAAATGTGATTAAAAAAAAATAAAAAGGAAAGAGAAAGAGGAGTGATCAGTTCTTTCTGTGGTCTAATATCTAGGTGAGAGATAACAGATATTATGGACAGTGCCAATCCAGAAGAGCCTATTTCTGAGTTTTCTAGTCTCCTCTTATCATACATGATTGTTGATTAAGGACTCAGAATAAGAAAAATAATGACTGAGTCACGTTTAATTTCCAAATTTCTGGGAGATCCCTGATATTGATTCTTCCTGCTACACTGCAAGAAAGAAATGTTGGCTTTATTCTAATTATTGAAAGATAGGATCGGCAAATCCTTATAAGAAAACAAACCAAAGTGACATCTTGTTCTCTCCTCTTTCTGTTGCTGCTATGATGAAACCTCAGTCCATTCTGGGCTGGGACCAATCATAGCTTTACTTTTTATTCAAGGGGTCAGGGTTAGTATGTTTATGCCCCTTTCCACTGTGATCAAGAAATGCTTCCTATTCCTACAAGGATCTCCTTCCTTCCCTCTATGTTTATTAACTCTGCTTCTTCACATATGAAGTTGTTAGAAAGCATTTCACCTTTGAAGCACTGTTGCCTTTCTTTCTGCTCCTCCCATGCGTTCTTTTTTTTTTTAAACTTTATTTTTATTTATTTATTTATTTTTATTTTTATTTTTTTTTTTTTGAGACAGAGCCTCAAGCTGTCACCCTGGGTAGAGTGCCATGGCATCACAGCTCACAGCAACCTCCAATTCCTGCCTCCGCCTCCAAGTAGCTGGGACTACAGGTGCCCAGCACAACACCTGGCCATTTTTTGGTTGCAGCCGTCATTGTTGTTTGGCGGCCCGGGCTAGAATCGAACCCGCCAGCTCAGGTGTACGTGGCTGACGCCTTAGCCCGTTGAGCCACAGGCGCTGAGCCCTCCCATGCATTCTTACCATACCTCAAGCCTGTGCCCATGCAGACAGACTCTGTTTTTAGCCAACAGTGGGTAATGGAGTGAGGGGAGCCACGGAGATGGAAACAGTCAACAGAGATGGTCTGAGAGCAGTCAACCAGGGGAGATCTGTATCAGAGTTTATGAATTCTTTCAAGGGAAAGGGGAATTCCTCAGAGGCTAACTAAATGTTATGTATTAAAAGGAAGAGACACATAAAAGTCTGCTTCTTCAAAAAATTATTTGAAAACATTTCCAATTCGTATCCAACAAAAAGCCTTCAGAATTCTATGAAGTGGGTTACAAATAAGGTTGGAATTATGCCCATAATTAAAGATAGTAAGAGTACAATTTAAAAAAAATTAAAGATGTGAGGAATTCTAAAATGCCTGTGCTTTCAAGCTTTAAGTATAAATGAAAACACTTAGAAATCATAGTAATATTTGCTCTTTGATGTTTTTTCAAAGAATTGCATTTTATAATATTAATAGATTTACTACTTATTTTCTCTCCTTTCTCCCAAAGGAAGGTACACAAATCATTTATATATTGAGCCCACATTTTTATTACATCGATCATCGATCAGTCAACTTACAAATATCAAAAACAAAGAAACAAACAATCCCCCTAAACCCATTTCAAAACAAAATTAATAACAAAGTTAAATTACAGCTAGTTTTGGGAAGGTAAAGATTTATATCATTACATACCCCCAGTATTTTTTAACATCTTAGACATACTTCTACATCTTAAACATTTCTTTACTCCTAAAAAAAAGTTTAACATACTTTAAACTTTGCTCCGTAAGATTCAATTAGAAAAAACCACTGCTCTGCTATACTGCAACCCTCTTTACTAAATGGCCCAAGGGTTATGCTTTTGGAGTATGTATTTCCTTTTTTGATGTTTCTTTCCTTGTTGCTATGGGGAAAGCCACTGCTAGCTGCAATTTTCTCCTTCTAATTTGCAACATGGTAGAGGGAAAACTGCTTTAAGTAAAGAGTAAGGTTCCAGGAAATTACCTATGAGTAATATCCATGATTTTGTGAAATTTATCATGGCTACTCAAGAGTTTTCTGTTGTTTCTTTCCCAATTCTCAGCTGTTCTTGTAAGGTCTAACTATTTAAGGGTTTTCTTCTGGGATAGAATTTCCACTAATGTTACAGAAATACGCTATTTTAAACATTTTTGTCTCAATCTGTTTTTACAACTGTACTTAAGTGAATACTAACCATGACCTGAATAAAGAAGTGACTAGAACTGAATTCCATCTTACAGCTATTAGAAGCACTCTGAGAGTGTTTATTGTCTGAAAGGCTATCCAGGTATATTGGAGTCATCAGGGAACCCCATGTTCTGTATAGACTATAGGAAACTACTTCACAGAACAGAATCAATCCTTCAAATCACTAAGAAAATTTGCAGGCACCACCACCAAATAGGAGCCTTCCTAAAAGCAATACATAACTGGGGTCATATTGAAATTAAAACATTTTTATAGTGGCCAAAATCAGCATTATTGGGTCCTACTACTGCTTAAATTAGATATATAAAAAAAACTCTGCAAAACCTAAAAATTTTCCAGGCCTTTCTTTACACAGCAGTTTGACTACACTTTAATCTGGCTTAGGAGGACAAAGACCCAAAGGAAATGACTACAAAGGACCAAAACACCCAATTTCTGCATGCCCAACAGCTCTCTATATTAAGCTACCCTAAAATAGTGCTCTCCAAATGCTGGGTTCCTAACATTCACCAGGAAAGGATGGGAAGAAACAGATGACTGACCCAGGCCCAGAGACAGAGAATGTGCGTGCTTCTCCTAGTAAGTTTCCATTGAATGATTTCACTATTAACACAGAATCCCCCAAAGCTACATTCAAGTGAAAAACAAAATACTTATAAAACCAAAACCAAAGTATTTTAATATCATAATTACCATTTCTATTCTGTTAACATAGATAATCAAGAGGTGACTGTATAGAGCTATTAAATGTAATCATTCTCTTATTCACTACCCATTAATAAATTTCTGCATTAACATAAATGATCCATAATCGATTTTGCCCATTGTTTAAATTAAAATGTTCTTTATCATTTGAAAACTTTGCCAACCATTACAATTGTGAAAGAATACACTTAGGCCAGGGAAAAACATGTACTGATGCACATAAAAACTGTATGCATTATGAAATGCATACATACACATTGTCAGAATTATTTTCAGATACCATGAAATATGCATGGCACATAAACTTGATATGCTTATGAAGTACAAATTATGCAGAAACAATGAAAAATTTAGACAAACAAAACCTATCAAGCTAAGCAATATGCTTACCAAGATAGACATTCAGTTTGATAGCTACAAACTTTCAGTTCTAACTTGACTACAGGGTGAGAGGGCTTTTTTGAGTTACACTAATAGAAGGTACTTATTATTTATAAATATAGCAAAGAAAAACTAGGTATTAAAAAGTATACAGCCATTTTGAGTTGTATAAATTCTCATCAATAACACATTTTAATGTATGTAGGTATTTGACTTTTGGATTTATTTTTATTTATTTATTTTTAGTAAGTCATTTTCACAGTTACTGGGGAGGCTTTTGTACTTAAACTTCTTTAGATGAAGTTTAAGATCATCCTGAAACAAAAATAGGAAGTATATCATCCAATTTTGATGTCTTAGCGTGATGACTTAAATAAAACATCCTAAGTTTCAGAAATCATCTCTTGTATACTATGTATTACAAAAGCACTTTTTGTAGATATCTAGTTTGATACTTCAAATTAATTTCATTCAACTTTGATTCTGCATTTCTTTGAGGTGATATTAAAATCTTTTTTCCTTTTTAACTAGAGAGAAATGAGTCTCAGTTAAATCCAAAAGACAAATAATTATGTGTAGCAATTCAAACTGGTAGGCCCAGCAAAGCTCTCCAGACCTAAAAAAGCCAGGTCTGAAAGCCCAGCCTTTGCTAAAAGATTGAGTCCTTGAAACTAATGCCAATTACCTTAGAAAAATGAAAGATACTCTTCACTTCAAAAAGGGTATTTTAAACAAATTTTTTTCTGTCCACATATAGTATAAACATTAAGTGTTCAAGGCTTCATCCCTACCAACCATCAAACAGAATGGATTTTTCTTTTCTTCCACATACATATCCAGATATCACTATTTTTTTCAGTGTAGTAAAATTGTACGACGAATGTTTAAAATAGTCAAAAAGCCAGGTTAAAAAAATTTTTTTTAATGGCTGTGCTTCTGATTCAAAAGGACCTAACTCTGAAGGCATTTCTGGTTAATTCCAGTTGTTTGCCGGATGCTGTAATAGTTGATTCTCCTACCGTGACCCGGCTGTTGGTGCCCGGGTTCCCTCCCAGCCTGTAGTTGTTGTAGGCGAGATGACTGTATGGATTGTATCCCACAAACCCTGGTGTGCTGGGCATTTGCTGATGGAAACAAATGAGACAAAAACACGAATGAGAAATGAGCTCAAACGAGGAAAACACAGAAATGAAAAATGATCTGCATATGGCATGCAAAAGCAACCTGAATTTAAACAAGCAATGATGTGTTGTAATTGTTCATTTTCTTTCATTGAGGAAATTAAATTTTTCTTTCATTGAGAAACCTGTCTGTGGGTGTTTTAATCTTTTTTTTGCAAGGGGTAGGGGTGTTTGTGTTGAGTGTGAACATGCGTGGCTTGTTTTTTGAGATAAGCAATTGAAGTGTTTCAAACATTCAGGATTACTTTATGGTCAATAGTATGATATAACAACTTAGCAATACATGATGTCTGAGATACGAAGGCTTGAAGTGTGATAAACTAGAACTCTGAAAACACTACATGCAAAACAAAACACAATTTATTTGACAATTATGTGGATGCTACCAATGTATTCATCTAAGAACAAATAAAAACAAGAAATGGATCTGCTTTCAAAGACAGTTTTCAACCATTTTATGTAGTGTGAAAAATGAGAAGAGACTCAAATCAGGAAGTCAAGATTTGTCAATTGAAAAGAACATATGTTGGATTCGATGGATGTAACATATATGATTTCAAAACAAAGACTTGTAAGAAATGCATGGATTTTATTCTGGGGTACTATCTGATCTTTTTAACCCAGTCATTCTTTTATAGGATTTCTCTTCCATTTCTTCTTTGATCCATCTTCCATAGGACAATCATGAACAATCTCTACATTTAATCTTAATGTGAACTACTTTTCTAGTTGATAGATTTTAATTTACTTTTTTCATCTAGTTTCCTGATAATTCTCACCCTTTCAAAACACAACTGCTCATTTCAGCAACAGAACTCTTGGTTTTTGCGAATTATGTGTTAATGTAATCACAAATGGGCTCTTATATAGCAGTGGCCTTGAGGTTAATACAATGACTTACGATGTTCATGAGAACCAAGGCATAATGCATAAAAATAATATAGCAAAGAGAGACCAAGGTGTTTTACCTAATGAAACTCAATCAAAACAAGTGACAGTAACTTCATATTTACATGCAATTAACAATATCAGTTCTAAATTGTATAACAGAAAATACACTCAACACATTCCAACTATGCTGTAGGTGTCACAAAATAAACACAACTTCCTAAAACATGCCGCTGTCTGAAAGAAAGACATTCAAGCAGATATTAACATTTGATATTCTTTGGAGAAAAGAGAATGACTGATCAATTTCTATTCTATGTAGTTAGAAAAGACGCAAATCAAGCATATTTAAGTAAGCAAAACACAGATGAAGTATCAAAGGCACAAAAGAAGTGTATATTACTTGGAGTGGCACACTGGGGATAGCAGTGGCAGTGGTGGTGGTAGTGGCAGAAATAATGGGAAGAAGGAAGGAGAATGATTCATTTAGTATCCACTCTGTTGGATGTCCCTAGTTTTCTGTATTTTTTGGTGTTAATGTAAAAATGGTACAGAAATATGACTTAAAAAGGCAAAAAATCCCTTTCTACATATGGTAAGTCCTAAGAGGACACTTGGTTTTTGAAATGTTTTAATCTCAAAAAATCAAGTTCATCCTCAGGTCATTATACATTGTTGGAAGCCAGTATTTACATCAAAATGACACCTTCAAAGCTTGCACAAACAATGAGAATCACTGATCAATATTATGAGGCAATAATGCAAAAAAAATAAGGGAACTAAGAAGTATTGAAATTGAAACAATGTAATTATACCATTTCCAAAGCTGAAGTACACGGTTAGGTCTTTGAGGTCAGAATTTCAATTGTTCAACTCCACCTGGATAGCCACTAGCAGAAAGCCATGGAGATGGTCATAAAAAATGTTTTTTGATTTAGGAAAGAAAACAAACCAAGCACAGGACTTTAAGCTTTAGAGACTGTATATTATAGAACTTGAACTGAGAACATGTTACAGTATCTCTTTTTAAAGCATCTCACTAAGAAAAAAACTGTTGATAAATGTAACTAAACATATATTGAGGGTTAGTAAGAGTGGTTGTTATCTAGAGAAGAAAACAAAACTGCACAAGCACCTACTTAGTGAAAAGTAGACTAGCCTAAAATTTAGGTGGTAAGGGGGTATGGAAGGAAGGACTAACAGCTATTAAAGAACTGATTTTGTAGGATATGGTCATGTTAACATTGTTTTAAAAAAACAAACCAAAAAACCCACCCCAAAAAAACCAACAAGGAAGCCCTTTCCATAAGGCCTGAATAGTTCCTGTTAAATCTGTTTTGTGGGTAGGAAAATTATTTTACATGCTGACCAAGCTGGGCCAGAGATTGCTGTGAAAAAACTAGTTCACAACTATTTTTAGACACCTTGAAACATATATATCTTCAAACCGATAAATATAATTTAGAGAGTAGAATAATATTCAATAGCAAAATCTGACCCGTAGATAATGAAATCCTTACTTGAACAGCTTGAAAATAATGATTTACAGTAAGAGTAATTATGGAACTAGCTTTATTGCTTAATTTAACATAAAAATTTTATATAGAGACAAGAGAGAAAAATGTAACCAACTGAAGGTTAGGTTTTAAAAAAAATAAATGCCACAATGAGCATTCACTCAACATCAACTTAAAGACTCTTTATAGTTGAGATTAATAAGAAAGAAATGTTAAACTTGTCACTTATTTCCCATTTTAAGAAAAACAAACAAACTGAGCACAGGAGGTTGGAATTTCACAGTGTTCCTTTAAATGCTGGGGTTGGTTCAAGGTAAAATTGAAAGAATTATTTTATTTAGTAGGAAGTGCTGTTTTTATTAGCTGAAATTTTCATCGTTTTGCTGTGATGATTGAGTGACTGTCACTGGAAGACATCTGGGTTTTTGTATCAAGGCCAGACTTGGCTATTACATTAACAAGAAAATTAAAACTTACTGTTGCAGGAGCTGGGGTGGGAGGTGGGGCATAAGATGGTCTTTCTGTTTGAAAGAAAATAAATAACTTCTTGTAAACAACTGAGATATAATACTATGCAACAAAACTACCAATGGTCCTGTTTTGAAGAAAAAAAAAATGAGAGTATTTTGGAATTCCCATTTGCTAGGGCATTAGTCTCTTATTAACATAGATTGATAAATATAAAAATTGAAACTTACTTGACATTTTGGAAGATTAAGTTCTCAGTTCCTTAAGAATGAATCTGAGACACTAAAATAAAAAAAGAAAAAAAAAGGAAAAAAAAAAGAGAATCAAAACTCAGCAAGCATGAGAATGTTTTCCTAAAGAATAGGGAAGTTTAATTTGTATTTCTAAGTAAAATTACTTCTCCTTATCTCCCAGTAATCAAATCTTTTGCATATTTTTCTAGCTCTTGTAGGTTATTTGGTTAGAATAAATGACTAAAACAAGTTACTGGGATACTTAGAAATATATTTTCAAGTTTTTTTCTTATGATACTAAGCTACCTCTGATACAGAAAACATTTTCCTGATGGCATGTAAACATTGAATCAGACTGATAGATAATGACGACAGAATGTGATGTATTATCAGGGTCCACCCCAACAAGGCCTACCAGATAAAGACAGCTCCCTGAACCTGCTTTCAGGATAACAACTTTTATTAAAACAGGGAAGCATTTTATTCCTGGAAGCAGTGGAAAAGGTAACCAGTATGATAATGAGCTTCTCTTATAGTGGAAAATAAGTGCTGGGAATATATTTTGCTAGTTTACCCAAAAAACTTTTATTCATCCTTTCACAGCCCATTTCAGAATTTATCTCCTCAATGAAACTTTCTTGATAAATTACCTGGACAGAATTGTTCCTTTCTCTGTATTCCCATCCCCTTTACAGATATCTATCATATTGCTGATGGTAACATTTTTTAATCTGTTAATATGGTTTGATTTTGTGCTGCTTGGGAATAGGAACCATCTAACTTATTACTGTATACCCAGTCCTTAGCTCAAATCCTAAGAAACTGTGTTCCAATATTACCTGCTCACAACATGACCAGACACAGGTGAGCTTGTTTATGTCAATATATACATCACAAACAATAAGGTACAAAGTGGGACAAAAAAATCATTTTTTGAAAGAAAGCAAACAAAATGCTGCCACTACTGGGGTACTCTGATCCAATATTATGTGAATGAAACATGATCTTTTGCTATTCTGCACTTTAAGGAAATTTCCTGGAGCATTAGGAATAAGAGTCCTGGTATGGAAAAAACTTCAGTGTCTCAATGGTCTAATCCTGTTTTATTTTTTCTCTTTCCTTAAAGGACAGGCAGAAACCTTTGACTTTGGTGCAGATTTCTTCCCTGCTCACATTAAGGGAGCTGTCAACATCCAGCAGGCCTTGGCGTGGGGAGCCCTGATAACTGCCACAAGCTCCCTGTATGTTACATTTTATTGATAATACTTAAAAATTATTGCTCTCCTTCTCTAGAATATAAATTCCAAGAGTGGGCTTGTACATCTGTCCATCCCTGGCATAAAACAGATACTCGATAAGAATTTGTTGAATAAATAACCTCACGTGAAATAGGCTTATTACATCAAATCACATAACAGTCACAACTCTGAGATGCGTACGGCTATTCTTACTTCACCGACGAACAAAGGGAGTCTCGGAGAGGTTAAGTGATTTGTCTAAAGCTACACAGCGAGGTCGTGCCAGACTTGGGTTTCGAACCCGGGCCAACCTGTTTCTCGGGGATTTTGCTTCTCACTCTAAGGCACACCGTGAGTCCCCGGGTCGCTGCCCGACCAGAGGGGGAACCAACCAGCTGCCTGGGGGGTGAGGTCTGCCGGCTTGGCTTGCCCCGAGGGCTTCAGTAAGTCTGTCTTGGAGGATGCGCAGTAGTGGAAACTCCCCTAAAGGGGGCTCAGCACCGGAGCTTTGACCAGGTTCGGGAGGTGAGAGCGAGCAGCACTTCGCCTCCGAGGAGGGGCCCGAGACAGGACTGCCTCCCAACCCGCGCTCCGCTAGGCCTCAAGGAGGCCGCCGCCGGCTCCCGGCTCCGGCCCCGCGGCCACGCCTGAACCCCAGCACTCCCGGGGACCTCGGGGTCCAGCCACGCGGGGACACCGCCACTCGCCCCTCCGACCCGGTCCGGCCCACTCGACGGCACTCACCCGCGGGCAGAGGAAGCGCCCGCAGCTCCGGCTCCGCTTCCCTTTGTCCGGCGCACGCCCCGCCCCTCGCGTCCGGAGCTTCCGCGCTCGCACTTTCTACACGCCTCTCGATTTTGTTCCCGAGCCCTGCCCGCCTCTTTTGAGAAAAACGAGCCTTCTAGTGAGGACGCGAGGACGCTTAGTCCCATCAAGTATTTTTTTCAGGCCTCCTAGAGTCCTCGGAACTCCCCGAATTTGGATATGTTCCCGGCCGGCGCCGATTCGTCACGGCGAAGAGGGCGGAGGCGGCTCGGCCGCGGGGTAGGCCCGGGTTTCCCGGCTGTGAGGAGCCGGAGCGGCCGCGGCGACGGGGGCTGCGGCTCCGGGACCACCGGGCCGCGCGCCACTCGCCGCCTCTGCCCCCGGGTCTGGTTTTCTTTCCTCTGGTTTGGGATCAAGAGCATACACTTCAGCGCGCCGAGGCTGGAGGCGTGGAGGACTCGGTTCTCGGCGGCCGCCTCCTCACAGGCTTCTCGCGGGCCTTCCTGCCTTAACCGCCGGGGTCGAGCCTCTGCGAAAGACAACTGGAGTTCTGCCGTTTTCCCAAGCGTTTTGACAGTGTAATCGCCACTGTGTCTGAGCCAAGGCCCAGAGATGTCAACCCCCTTGCACCAGGTCTTAGGCCCTTGCAGCGCCAGGGTGGCAGCTGCTCTGCGCCCCAGCAGCTGCCTGGGCTCATCCGGTTCCCGCCGGCGGGAACCGGCGTCCCCACCTTGAGTTAAACTCATTGTCCTTCCGCACCCAGATCCGCGGTCTGTCTGTGATGCCCTCCTGGAACTGCCCCCCTTCGTTCAAATCCTTCCTTTGAACGCCAGTGGCGCTCTGATAATAACTGCTGTAGTCCTCTGCTCGACCCTTTGTATAGGACTGTGCATCTCCAGTGCGTCCTGAAAGCTTTGAGAGCAAAGGTTCAGCCTTCTGTATCGGTCATCTTCCCATTGCCAGTGCCTGCGAAGGGCTGGACCCGTTACTAGATGATCAATGTATGATCCATGTATGACCAATGTGTGGTGGCAGCCCTCTCTCTACCAGGGCTCTTTACCAAAGTCGTGAGTATATTGGTTTACCATAAGGAGAGAGAAGCTACTTCCTTCAGTATATGTATTAAACCTTCTGAGGGATGTTGTGGGCCTCCACGGAGGGAGGATGAACAGGTGGAATCCCTGACCTGCAGTTACTTGAAAACTGTTGGCATTGAAAGAGAATGGCTGCATTTTGGGCTGCCCTTAGCTCCCGTCCTGGGTATGCCAGCAGGGACTGGGACATTTCTAGAAGTCTTCAAAGCCAGAGCCAAGTGATACTAAGTTCAGTTCTTCCAACTCCAGTATTTTTCTACTCTTTTTTTTTTTTTGTAGAGGCAGAGTCTCACTTTATCGTCCTCCGTAGAGTTATTTTTCTACTCTTGATTACAGATGAATGAAGTGGAAGAGCTCATTGAAGGGAAGGACTAAAGGAGAAGTCAGTAAAGGATGACAGCCTGAGTGGCCCTTGAGATAATGTACATGAAATTGCTTTTTAAATATAAAACCCTCAAAAACATAGGATTAATGGAAGATACGGAGGTCTTAGTGAGGATCGCAGTACCTTCTTTCTCTGGCTTGGTACGGCAAGGCTCCAGCCTGGTTTCTTCTGCCATTGGGGTTGTGCTGGGGGGATCGGGCAAGTGCAATGCTGGGGAGATGCTCTGTTGTGTCATCTCTAGGTGGTCCTCTGGACAAGAACTGTAAGCTCTGGATGTTAGACACAAAGCACACCGTAGTGGGAAAGAGGTGGTGCAAGAATGGTGAAAAGGGAAAGGAGAGCATTTATGTGGAACAGTGACACTGATGCACTTTCTCACCTGATTTTTGCTTAAAAGTAGGTCTTTCCTGACCTTTTAAAGATTGAAACTCATTCCCCAACCTCCACTCTCTATTCATGGCCTGTGCTTTTTTCTGCACTGACCACCAACTAATATACGTTATTTTTTCCCTTTCTTTTTCTTTTTTGAGACAGAGCCTCAAGCTGTCACCCTGGATAGAGTGCTGTGGCATCACAGCTCTCAGCAACCTCCAATTCCTGGGCTCAAGCCAGTCTCCCACCTCTGCCTCCCAAGTAGCTGGGACTACAGGCTCCCGCCACAATGCCCGGCTATTTTTTGGTTGCAGCTGTCATTGTTGTTTCGCGGGCGGGGCTGGATTCGAACCCCCCAGCTCAGATGTATGTGGCTTGAGCCTTAGCCGCTTGAGCCACAGGCGTTGAGCCAATATACGCTATTTTTTACATGTTTATTCAGTTGTCTTTTACTTCCTTTCAGAATGAAAGCCTTGGGGGTAGGGAGTTTTGACATCTTAAACAGTCATGGTAGATTTAGGTGCTCAATATTTGTGAACTACATAAATGAGTGACTAGTTTACTTTCTTTGCTTGATTCTTTCTCTATTCTCAAAGATTTGAATAATTCAAGATGGAAGGATATAGGCAAAAGATAATGGTTAAAAAAAAACAAAACCCAAAAAACTTCTCTCCTAGTCCTGAAGAAATTAAAACTGAAGAGTGAAATATCCAACAACTGAGATTTTTTCCAGAACATCAGAACATACAATCATCATGAACATACAATCTTGCATGTATAAGGATGTTTGTAGAAACTAAGGGACAGATGTTTGGAATCGTGATTATTTTTGGAAAATATGGCTGCAACATTAATATGACTATTTAAACAATATGTAACTATGAAAGTTGTTGGGAGCTGACACATGAATGCCACAGATAGTCTCAGGCCCAAGCAGTTTAGCTTTCTTTCTGTTAGCATGATTCAGAAACTTGGCCTGCTTTCTTCCTGACACTACTTGTATTTAGTTAGCATCCTTTTTCCCCAAGACAGGGCAGCCAAGGCTAGTAAGTGATTAAGCTGGGGTTCAAGCCCAGGTTTCCTTGAGGTCTTTCTGTAGTGCTACGGGAAGAAACTTGCAAAGGTGATAGAATTAGGTGCAGAAGGACAAGTGTGACTGGGAGGGAAGAAGAAAAAAGAAAATGGGAGAGAACAAAGAAATACCCGAAGTCTTTGAACATCTACTAGTCCATGAATAGGCTCAGAGAGATCTATGAGCCTTTTAAAATCAATTTTTACGTGCAGATTTTCAAAGACGTCTGTGATTCAAGAAAGATTGTGAACCAAACACCAAGCCATGGAGTTTGTAGTATGGTCTTATGAAAAATTTTTTAATTTCTCATTTTTTTGGAGAATTTTGAGAATTTTTTTTCTCAAAATAAGGACAGGAAGAACAAAGCTTTACCTGACCCAAATAACCTATAAAAGTGTGGTTATAGGCAAAATAAGCCAATTTTCTCGGCTGTTTCTGTGAAAGCAGAAGGAGCTATTGATACTTGGTTTCTATTGCAAGAAATAGTAATTCAATATTGCAGTTTAGAGTGATTCACCATGTTTTATAGAATTTTAAAGCAGGGATGGTGTTTACAACCATCTGTGTTGCCCTCAAAATAACCTTGAGGATTTGGGGCATGAGTTTTGTCACATGATGTGGAAAAGGATGAACATGTTTTGAAGACATGATGGGCCTGGGAAATCTGGGGTATGGGTCTGTTGTCCTTTGATCATTTATGGCAAATGATTGTGGCAGGCCAAATTCAGGCTGTTTAGGCTGTTTCAAATTTTTTTTTCGGACCCAGCCACCCCGACTTAAGTACCATGGTCTCTGGTTGCTTGTAGTTATAAGGGTAGGGTTACAGAGGTCCTACAGGGATCACATTGCCTGAAAAGCCTAAACTATTTGTTATCTGGGCTTTTACAGAAAAATTTTGTCAACCCTGGTCTATAGTCTAAGTGTGCCTGCTCATTTTCCATATATACCTTATTTTGGAACTTACATTTGTCCTATGTCTATAAATATTGGCAATCTGTGTGCACATGCTGGCCATAACTTATAAACATAGAGCAAATTCTGCCTTGTTAACAAACTTTCCTTTGTTACTGATAATTTCAGTAGCATGTATATTCATACTGTTTAACTAAAATTTAATTTTTGTCCATGTGAAGCCAGAGAAGCAGCCTGCAAGAGAGAGTCTGGGAAGCTATCCTAAAGCAGTGCAGCTGACCTAGCCTGCTCAGCCTTCCCCATGTAATTTCTGTGATTACCTAGTTAAGTTTTCACATGATTCTGAGGATGTTTATCTCAGGAGACTTGATGAAGTAGTCACACATAGATAATAGGTGTTGTGATATTGGTAGGGTAAAGGTGACTTTGATATGATATTTTCTCTGAGGATTCTCTTAGATATTTTGTGAAAGTGAAAATAACCTTTCTGTTTAACATTTTGCATTGTTAGGATGGAGACTACTTTGATGTTACTTCCTATCAGATAAAGTTAAAATTTTCTAGGTTGGGTTCCTTATATTTCATTATAAAAGTTATTAGAATTGTAACTGAGTCCCTGATCATCAGAGAAATGCAAATCAAAACCACCCTGAGATATCACCTAACCCCAGCGAGACTAGCCCACATCACAAAGTTTTAAAGGTGCGGATGCTGGCGTGGATGTGTAGAGAAGTGAACACTTTCACACTGCTGGTGAGACTGCAAGCTAATAAAACCTTTTTGGAAGAAAGTATGGAAAATTCTCAAAAAAACTCAAATTAGACCTCCTATTTGATCCTGCAGTCCCATTACTAGACATCTACTGAGAAGAAAAAAAATCCTTTTTATCATAAAGGACATTTGCACTAGACTGTTTATTGCAGCTCAACTTATAATCGCCAAAATGTGGATACAACCTAAATGCCCACTAACCCAGGAATGGATTAACAAGCTGTGGTATAGGCATACCATGGAACACTATTCAGCCATTAAAAAAAGTGGAGACTTTACATCTTTTGTATTAATCTGAATTGAGGTGAAATGCATTCTTTTTAGTAAAGTATCACAAGAATGGAGAAGCCAGTATCCAACGTACTCAATTCTAATATGAAGCCAGTAGATGTTCTAATACATACCCTCATAGGAGAAAAACTCAAATCAATTCAAGGCAGGGGGGCAAGGGAAGGGGGGGGAAGAGAGATGGGGGCTTAGGGTGTATGGCACACCCCTTGGGGGCGGGTCACAATTTGAAGAGGGATTTTACCTAATAAATGCAATCAGTGTAACCTAATTCTTTGTACCTTCAATGAACCCCAAACAATTAAAAAAACAAAAAAGAATTGTAACTGAGGAAGAGCAGAATTGAGAGGCTACTCTCACTCTTCTCCAGAATCACTGGCCTACTGACAATAGAGCTTGCTTGGACCTAAAACCCGTCTCTGCATGTGGCTGGACAGTGACAGGTGGCTGTACCCTCTTCTTCCAGTAATACATGTACTATAAAGAAAGAAAGTTGGCTCGTTTAGCGAAGAAAACTACAATCACAGAAGAAAGAAAACTTGCAAACTCCAAGAAAGTTGGCTCATTTAGAGAAGAAAACTACAATCACAGTAGATAAATAATGACTTTTAACTTATTTTACAAAAGACAAGAATAGTATGTTTTATTCTAATGTTTTCAAAAATCAAAATAATTTGAAACTTCAAATTAATTTAAGCATTTTTTTCCCTAAGAGATTTTATTTTTTAATTTTTAAAAGCATGCATTAAGAAAATGAACTGAAGAGCAAACTGAATTTTGGCAATATAAAAGTCTCTAACAAATCATAATAAAATTGCTTATGTGTCATATTAATTGTATAGTAGTGCCTAACGAATTGTCCCAAAATGTATTGGCATAAAATAACAATTATTATCTTTAGAGAACATTTTTGTACTTTAAAAACTGGTAATTCATTGGGAAAGAATTTTTTTTCTGGAAGCAATGAAGAATTAAAAACAGTATCTTTACCTGTTATGTTTTGAACTATTACTTAATCATTGTCAGCAGTAATTTTCCTAACAAATTCTACATTTCCGAAGACAATTTTCATCCACACACTACTGTATATGTAGTATCTGAGCAGTGCTTTACCACATATTTTAACATGTACAGGGTATGTTATTTCAAAGAGCTGTGAAGTAGGCCAGGTAGGAATTATTATCAAGCATCACCTTTTCCTTTAAGTGTAAAAATTGAGGCCTAGGGGAACTAAAGTGATCCTGCTTGGTTACATGGTTAATTAGTGACAGAGCCAGGAATAAAATCCTGTGATTATCAATAATTGGAATTATTATTTGTTTGTTAACAATTGGAATTATTGTATTTTTTTTATGTATTTATGTATTATGTATTTTTTTATAGAAGCATGCATTTGAAATATTTCAGAGATACTAAAGAATATTAATTTCTGTTCATCTATAAAACAAGAATAAAAATTTTAATTTTGTAGGATTGTTGTAAGAATTAGGGATTATGTATGAGTCTGCAGGGCACAGTGCCTAAAGCTGAGGAAGTACTTTCCAAATAGTGGCCACTGTTACACTTTTCTCAGAATTATGGGATTATGTGCCTATTTTATGTTTTTGGAGACAGTTTCACTTTTTTGCCCTTGGTAGAGTGCTATGGTGTCATAGCTCACAGCAACCTCAAACTTTTGAACTCCAGTGATCTTCTTGCCTCAGCCTCCCTAGTAGCTGGGACTACAGGCACCCCCCACAGCCTGTCTTATTTTTGCTCAGGTTGGTTTCTAACTCCTGAGCTCTGGCAATCCACCCGCTGTGGCCTCCCAGAGTGCTAGGTTTACAGGCGTGAGCCTCAGTACCTGGCTGGATTTTGAGTTTAAAAAAAGTAGAATAAAACATACTATTCTTAACTTGTCTTTTGTAAAACACAATAATCACATTATTACTGTGATTGCAATTTTCTTCTCTAAATGAGCCAACTTTCTTGGAGCAATTCTTTGTTTTGTTTAACCATGCAGAGATATCTTTGAACTAAAAGAATTGTACCAAACTCGAATATAATACAATGCAGCTTTATAGTTAATGTTTTTTTTTTTATTGTAGTGGTATCATTTACTTTGTAAATTCATATCCCAATTTGAAACGCTCCAAAGCAGACAAAACTTCATTATAAATTCAAGTACTATATTTTGAAATGTACAAGTTATACACACAATAGATGCATAGTGGAATTACTGTCATAAGCAGCTACATTCATAATGCCTAGAACTAAGTTTTTAACACTGCAATAGATTATGTTTGATATATTTCTTCATTATGATCACTGTTGCTTTGTACAGTAACGTCAGTTCAATAGCTTATGTGACTGCACTTGTAAAGCTTTAGTAAAGTTAGTAGCATTTACCAATATTGAATGAAACATTTTTTATGTATAGGATGTTTTTTAGGTCAGATGCTTATGCAAGAATAAGCACGTAACAGGCTGTTTATCCTTGACAAAAGAAAGGTCATCCCTTTTCACTGAATAGAATAAATCAGACTAAAAGGAATCTGAAGTAATTGAAAAAAATTAAAAAATTTATATCCCTGTGTTATGTTAAAGATTATTTAACATACTTTTCTCCTGGTTAAAATATACATTTTTCTGATTGCTATATCATTACCTCTGATAGAGAGAGAGATATTAATTTTAAAGGCTGTACTAAAATGCTAACATAGCTGTAGCCCTTAGATAATACTTAAGCTGGAAAAAAGTATGGTTGAGTTGTACTCAACCATTTTTTTCTGCTTAGAAAAGAATTTAATAGCCTATAAATTCTAATGTCTTAAGACCGATATTTATTATTTAAGGTCTTAAAATAAATATACCTGTATTAAACAAATTAGGTTGTTTAAAAAACTTTGTCACAATACTTCACTTATTCACAAATATCTTTTGTATTCATATTTATTTCAGTTTGAACTTTTAAAAACAAATCCTGCAAATGTTCTTAGCTTAGATAACAATACTGTTATCTTAGTTCTCATAAATGATTGCAAGAAATATTTAATATACTTCATATATCTTAGTATCTTATCTAAAGCTCATAACAAGTACTGTAATCACATTTAACTTTGCAGATGAAAAAGTTGGGACGATGAGATGTTGGGTAACTGTTCTAATAACTACAGTGACTACTTTTCCAATTCACTTTTCATGTTTTGTTTGTGCAGCTGGCTCTCTGAATTCTTTGTGTGGGGAGGGGGAAACACAACTTTTAAAGTTCTTTGAGTGAAGTAACTCTTCTGGAAATCAGATACCAATTACAAAAACCTTTCGGATGTATGTAGATTAACTTAATTTTATTTCGTCATCAAATTAGTCTTGGAACGTATCCTGCAGGTTGTTCAGAATTGCTCCATGGAAAATAACTCAACTTATTTTTCTAAGTGTACAAATGATTGTCTCAAAAGGAGAAATCCTGGTTAAGTGCACAGTGAATTCCCCTTTAAAAACTTGCTTACAATTAAGGAGAACGAACTTTTTATATTTAACTAGTCATCGGATAATAGTGAATACCTCAGTGTGACTCTTACCGTAGTACAATCATATCCAAGCAAGCGATATTTTCCATGGTGTATTTAGCTGTTGGGTAAAACTATGAAGACTTGACAAACCAGGTTAATGCATATAGTCCCTGGTAAAATTTCCAGGGAAAAAGAAGACTATTTGGAAAATAAATAAAATTGAAACTGTACTGAATTTCTTATTTTATTTTTAAGCTTTCCTTTCTCCAAAAAAAATACATCCATAACTGGATTAAGAGAAATTTTGTCTTTTTTTTTTCTCTGAAGGGAACCACACACTGATCATGACATTTTTCACATGTACTCAATAACTTACGTTTGGGACAGAGAGGGTCAGCACAGCCCACCTTGGTTCATCCTAATGTTATTTTCAAATCAGGTCAAATACTATCTTTGGATTAATTAGCTGCTGATGGAGGTTTGATAGAGGGGATACTGCACGATCTTCTCATGATTAACCTGACTTCTATATCTGGTAGGTTATCCTGCTTAGTCTGTAAACACCCTTCATCAGTGGCTGCTAAATGAAGATCAAATCGAAGAGAAACGGATTTTTTCCTTAATCGAGGGTTATCTTTAAAGAAGGAACCTTCCCATTCTTTAATAACTTCATCCACTTTCTCTGTCCTGAAATGATAAAATAAACCTTTTTTCATATGAAGACGTATGAGTATATTAGAAATATGTGATGTGTATTTATATGAAAACAATCAAGAAATTTGTATAATTTATAGTTTATAGAATTTATAATGTATACACATACACTTCACAAGTCATCTGCGTATGATTCTAAGGAATTCTATGGGATTCTTCTGTGGGAATTCTCATATTTTGCTTGTATTTTTAGGGAAAAAATGGTGACTTAAGGATTGAATACTCTTCCCTCTGTTTTTGTATGTATATTTATGTCAGATTAAAAATCACAGCAAATTAAAACTATGTTTGAAAACATTCAAAGAAGACTGATTACTGGGATTACTTAACTAAAGTGAATCTCTCTATATATGTTATTATTTCTCAGTCAAAGTTACTTTACTTACTGAATAGTGCCATGAGCTTCAGTGCTCTCCTTCACAATATTTCCATTTAATATTGCCTGCTTGGTCACTGTTTCCACTTTTTCATTCTCATATTTTTGTGGGACTTTTGTTGAAAAAGATATTTCATTTATGATGGCTGTGAAAATGTCGTTTATGATATATTAAATTACAATGTTGAAATATTGTTCATAATCAAATGATACATCACACTTTTATTCAAATATCGCTTGCCTTTTGCTACTTTAGAATGTTTAATTTCCTTATACAGTAATTCCTGTAAATGACACTTCACTTTTCAAGTTAGTTTATTTATATCAGAAACTTACCTGATGGTAAAACAAAACCAACTCTACTTGTGGTAGGTTTTTGGTCTTTTTTCCCACCTTGGATACAACCATAATATCTGAAACCAGAAAGAATTATATTATAGGAGCAACAATGTATCAGCAAGTAACTGAAATAAACAGGAGAATAAACTGTATTGTATACTCATATACAATGAAAATTCTATTTAGCAGTGAAAAGAAAAGAACTAAGGCTACATTGTATCTTTATGGATGACTCCCCTAAGCATAAATTAACACAAAAAGTAAGTTATACCTACTTTTATAAAAGTTAAAATAATATGCAACACATTTTTACACTTTGTTATAATACTACTCTAAAGGAATGTATGAGACTAATAAGTATCAAATTCTGAAGCCAGGTTAGGTGAAGGGAGAAGAATGAGATTGGGGAATGGTTTAGGTGTCCAGGAACTTCAACAACATTGGAAAAATTTTATTCCTTTTTGCTTTTTGGAAATATTTTACTTCTTAAACTGGGAAAAGTGGGTACCTGCATACTTTCATTTCATGAAGATTTTCTTGTATATTGAACATAGCATAATAAACTTTTCTTTTTTGCTTTTTGAAAACATTTTACTTCTTAAACTGCGGAAAGTGTGTACATGAGTACTTTCATTTCATAACAATTTTCTTGAAATTTTCTCGTATATCTTAACATAGCATAATAAATTTTTAAAAAGTTATACTATAGGAATATTATTGGGATTTTATCAGCATCTTGAATGAATATGAATTAAAATTTACAACCATTTATTTTATATATGTATATATATTTTATATATAGTTATATATAACATATATGCATATATATAACTATATATAAAATATATATAGTTAACATATATATTTTTATATATATATAACTATATATAAAATATATATACATAACAGAGGGTGCCAAAGAATGTATATACATTTTAAGAAAGGAAAAACTATTTTAAAATTGTAATACTTGATATATAACAATAACAAAAGATGAATACAAGTCACACTGAACACCTGTTGTAATTGCAGAAGTCAAATGTGACTTGAGTGTTACATATTTAATATAGTTTTTTCTTTCACAAAATTGTATATACATCTTTTTGACACCCTGTGTGTGTGTGTGTGTATTTACATAGCACTTACAATGAGCCAAGTATTGTTTTAAGCACTTAAACATTAACTCATATATTTTTATTTTTTTTGAGACAGAGTGTCACTATGTTGCCCTCGGTTGGTACTGTGGTGTCACAGCTCACAGCAACGTCGAACTCTTGAGCTTAAGCAATTCTCTTGCCTCAGCCTCCTAAGTAGCTGGGACTGTAGGTGCCTGCCACAATGCCTGGCTATATATTTTTTGCAGTTATCATTGTTGATTTTAGCTGGCCCGTACTGGGCTCGAACTTGCCAGCCTCAGTGTATGTGGCTGGTGCCTGACCCACTGAGCTACAGGTGCTGCCAGCATTAACTCATTTAATCCTTATAGCAATGCTATGAGGTAGGTAATATTACCATTCCCATTGTACAGATGAGAAAAACTGAACACCAAGAGGCTAAGTAAATCAACCAGAGTCACTGAGCCAGTAAGTGGTATCTTTTTAGTTCAATTTATGCTATTCAAAGATTTAGTTAATATCAAGATTTATTATAGGCTAAAGTTGTTTCATCTAGTTTTTGTAGAGGACTCAGAATTCCAAAATAAGCAAGAATAAAAGTTTCTTCTTATGAGAACCTGAGGAATTGGAGGTTGTGTCAGGCTCAGAGCTATATGACCTTACACATGATTGTAGGTTATGATGTGTGCATTTGTAAGAATTCCTCTTTTGATACCGTTTCTGATCAGGACATGTTGAAGTCTTATCATCATGACTCAGAACAGTGTTGCTTTCCATATTGCAATATCATCGCATTATTATTTTGATGTTTGATGTGTGGGGATGAACCCTGACAGGGGAGGGGGTGGCGATAACATGTGAATTTTCCAAACTTTCTTTGTGAGTGGCCCATAGAGGGCACAGACTAATCCTAAAAGAGATGAATGGCAAGGGACGTGAAAAAGTGAAGAGAGGTCATGTTTACAGCGATTCAGAATTACTTAGATTTCGTTCTAGCTGACCTTGGCAATCTGGGTCCTAGTGTTAAGAGTGTGGGAATGGTTCTTCTGCATATTCTTTGCAGCCTTTTCTCATCCTATTTTATTGTGTGAGTTCCATAGGTACATCATGGGGATGATGGTTTCTTTAGATTTAATTTCTCTGACTACATACACAGTGACATAAGTCATTTTGTATTTCTGGCCCCTTGTCATTAGGTACCTGATTTCTTCCTTTTCTAAGAGGCGGCGGTAAGTTGCTATTTCTTGTTCCAGCCTCATCTTGGTGTTGAGAAGCATCTCATGCTCTTGAAGCTGCTTTTCGATGCCGCGCCTCACTTCCTGCAGCTCCTTCTCTAGCCCTTCGATCACTGCCTCCAGATCCTGCAGCTGCGTCTGGTAATGCTGCTCACTGGCGTGGAGCGAGTTTTCAAGGCCCCTTTCCTGTTTCAGATAGATCTTCATCAGCCAATCGATAATGCAAAATGTGTTTCTGAAACCTGACCTGCGATGTCTTCATTCTTTGCGTTCTTTCTTTTAAAAGGTTGCAATCATTCTATCTCACTTACACAAAACGTATTTCCTGATAACTTTGTGTGCAACCCCATTTTTAGAAAAATTATATGTTAGATATGTCACTAGAGAGAGCTTACTATATTTCATAGAAATCCTGTGATAACCCCTATGCCCAGCCAAATCCTCTGCAGTGTCGTTAACTTATTATTCCTCTGAGTTATTTCACTGTTAAAATAATAAAAACATGGCATATTGAATCTCAAAGCCAGAGCAGACAGTTTGGAAAAGGCATTTTAGGGAAGGGCTTAAATGTTTGTCCATTAGAAATCTCAATGGCATGGGGAAAAGAGTGTGCATTGTGAAGACTCCTCCCATTTCATCACATAGAGGGCCCTCGGATGACAAGCAAGTATTACTTCATTTTTATAGGTACGAACTAAACTTCAAGTGAGTTAATAACAGCCACTGCTATGTTGGAGGGAGGTGGGTATGTAATTGCACTAAAGTCAGGGATAGAATACAGTTTCTCACTGCAAAGTAATAGACAACATTCCCTTCCCTCTCTTAATTGAGTAACATCTTGGGACTCAATGGGACAGTCACCTTTGAGATCATTCTTACCACAGCATGGAGGGATTCAATTTCCACTTGCAGGTGGTGCCACTGGCGCCGGGCTTCCTTGAGTTCTGCTTGAGCCGCCTTTAGAGCCTCTTCATCTTTGTCCATTTTTTTGCTTATGTCTTCTTCTAGCTACGAGAAAGCCAACAACAACCATAACAAACAAAAACAAAGAGCATTTTTGAAAATAAGATGTTTAAAAGCACTTATAGAAACAGTATATAGGAATCAAATTATTTTTCTGTAAGTTGTTGGAATACAAGTGTGTGTACCGAGTTACTTATTAAGTATGTGGCAAGTCAGTGGCATTCTCAGCCCCAGTTTTCTCTGACATAATACGATTTCAAAAATCCCTTCCCAGGGGCAGCACCTGTGGCTCAAAGGAGTAGGGTGCCGGCCCCATATGCCGGAGGTGGTGGGTTCAAACCCAGCCCCGGCCAAAAACTGCCAAAAAAGAAAAAAAATCCCTGCCTACTATGATACCCTATGATATATAGTAAAGTACAACTATTTTAATGAAAAGAAACAGTTTTCAGGACCTAAATCAATGACCTCTGATTCTAAACTTTCCAATATTTATGGATCATTACAGAAGATTGCAAATTAGCTGCTATTTTCCCTCACGTTTGCTTGTAGGCTGCTTTATAGAAACAGATAAACAGCTATGCAACCAAAACTGATTAAGTCTATTACTAGGCTAAAGTTGTTTCATCTATTAATTATCTATAACTTAGATAGGTGTTAAGGTTCAAAAAACTTCTGTATTAAGAAAATCCAATGTTGATTTGGCTTTTTCAAATGATATTTTTGGAAGGCATGTTAATTTGGGGTATCTGGGGTAATAACAAAAATGATATCTTTAAAGATTGTTTCTAAATGCCCTCATAGTGAAAAGCAGATGGAGTCTTTATGTTGGAATTAAAAGAGAGTATCTGTGGACAGAATTTTTAACATTTGGCTCCAACAAAAGTAGGAGTAAGATATAGAACCGCTGGTAATATTTCGAAGCAAAAATTAACTTTTCTATGTTCTTATAAAAATATAATTTAAAATTTAAAAATTTAATCTGCACAATAGATTGTTTTCAAAGGAAACGTCAGAGCAAATGAAAGTCTATGAATGGTTTGTTGATCATGTGTTCTTAGGGTTAACTTGGCAAATTCAAACAGCAAGCAAAACATACCCGCAGAACCACAAAGGAGTAGGTAAAAAATTTTGGCAATATGACAACATAAAAATGCTGGTATCTACTGGTCTTGTGGATTCCAGGTATGGAACTGGGGGCTAAGCTCATAGAGTAGCTAAATTCCCAGGATAATTTCCAATGAACCACATATCCCAAAATTTAAGTCCTAGCATGGTCCCCTTCCGCACCGAATCTGGGCTGGCCTGTGTCTTTCTTTAACCAGTAGAATGTGGCAGAAGCGATGTGCCAGTTCTAGGCCTAAGCCCTAAACAGCCCTGGTACTTCTCTGCTTCTGGGAGCCCTGGGACAAATGTAAGAAGTCCGATATGCTAGTGGAGAGATGATGTAGAAAGGCCGGATGGAGGGAGAACCTGAGGCTACATGGAGTGAGAGAAAGAGGCCCAGGCGTCCCAGTGAGCCAGCCTCAGACATCTAAGGGAGCCACCTTGGATATTCCAACCCAGTCATGGCCTTGAATGATTGCAGCCCCAACTAACATGTTGTGGGGAACTCTCCCACGGAGCCTCGTCCCTGGCGGAGTCATGAGAGAGAATACAAAGGTCGTTTTAATCCACCAAGGTTTGGGTGGTTTGTTATACAGCAATTTATAATTGAAACAGCTCATGTTTCTTTATTTTGTAATATTTAAATAGTCAGTCTTAAATTTATTTCAACTTTCTGAAATAGTTGGGAAAAAATCTTCTTAGGTAGTTATGTGTTAAAAAACACTTTAAACATAACTGGAGACTTGCTTTTTCCTTTGAATTTACCCATGTCAGCACTGTGACTTGTAAACTACACTTCTATTTCTCCTGTGGCCAAATAAAGCTTTATGTAGCTTATAATTTTCAGAAATTGTTGTCTATTAATTTTCTCCTTATTTTTGTAAAACTTGAACGGACTATTCCAACACTCAAATGTCTGAGTGACTTTGCTTAATCTAGGGTACTGGCTAATTTTCATGAAGGCTGAAAATATTGCCCCATGTAAAATTTATGTTACTGGAAATGAGTTGCTAATGGAACAAAGGTCTGTGGTTTCCTAGTAATAGTTTTTCTCTTTTGGTGATCTTCCAAAATAAACTTTTGCTGTACTGGGTACTTAGAATAGAACTTGAACACAGATATGATAAGTAAACTCAAAAAAACTCAAAATTTCCGAATCTTTGTTTCTAAAATGTTTGTTTGCAAATTTGTTTAAAGACTTGAGATCTTAATTAATTGCTGGAAATGATTGCCAGTTTAAATTGGCAATCATTTGCAAATTAGGATTTAGCCCTTATTTAAGTTGGCTCTCTTTCTCTTTTTTAATACTCAAATATTGCAAGCTTTGAATTAGCAATAAACATTTCTCATCTTGTAGTGCAAAAGTAAAAATCCATAATCTAAATGGAGAATCATTACCAATTTGGGGGATTTTGATTGTCATAATTTATATCATTGTTTCTGAATGCCATGTTCACATACTCAGATAATTTCTATTTATAACCATCTGACATAAAACTGAACTCATTACAACAATGATAGAACCCTTTTAGAAATATTTTACTTAGTTTTATTTTCAGAAAGTGTCCACAATAATAAGTCTTTACTCGAAAGCTTTTCATTTTAAAGCTGTTATTTAGGTTAACTCTATAAATGACTCCATAACATCTTTGAAGGGTATTTGAAATGCTTCCTTCCTGAAGAATGTCTAGCAGAGGTTAGAGTGCATCATTTCCTTGTATTTCCTTGTTGACCTCATGTTTTATTCATGATAGGAACCTCATAATTCACATAAAAATTAAAGGCATCAACCAACATTTATTTAATGGTAATTTAACAGTATAATCACAGTATCTCCCCCCCTGTCGTCCCAGTTACATTGCAGTAGAGCCTGAATTCCTTCCCCAAATATGCTGCATTGAAAAGGAAATACTGTACCTCAGAGAGGCCGGGGCAGGAATTGGGTAGACATGGATTGTCTCCTTATTCTGGAAGGTGCCTGCCTGTATGAAATCATTACCTGGATCCTCGTTGAGAGCACCGTCTCTATCTGATTGCTGGTGAGGAGCTTTTCATAGTTTGCCCTGATCTCATTGAGTAGCTGGGACAGTTCCATTCTTTTCCCATCCTCCACCTTGGCTAACTGAACCTTATCGATGGGAGAGTCGCTGCGGCAGAGGCTGCTCTGTCTGCGCGGAAAGCAGAGAGCCCCGCGGAGCCTTAAAGATGCAGAGCTCCTTTTTCAGAGGCCAAGGAAATGCCTGTCTTCCTAATCAATTATGCAAATATATGGTAAACCCTTTGCTTCGGTTGCGGTTGGTCTAGTAGAAATGTCACACTCTAGGAAGGAAAGGAAAATAAAAACATTCCTCATGGTAAAAAAGAGCATGGGGGAGAATATGGGGCAGAAAGAGTTCATTTTTATGGAAAGGAAATGGGGCATCATATAAAGAATATTATATTTCATTTTCCTAAGATATTGTAGGGAAATAAATCTGGTTCCCACACACGATAGCTAAAATTTTCTTCTACCGTTTTTCCTTACTGTTTGGAATCTTTAAACAGAAGTGCTGTGCTGGGTCATTAGAATATGTTGTAAATCTTAAATATTCTGCCAGTTATTAGAAAAAGCTACCATCAGATTAAGGTAGCAATTATCATCAATCACAATTTCCGATGGAAATGTTCCTTATTTCTTGGAAATGTGAACTGTGCAGCTCCTGGAGGATTGGGGCCTGACAGCGTGTGATGTAGTGAAGTGAATTCCTGAAGGAGTGTCACAGATGAAGCTGGAGCTAGAGATAAGTGCTAATTTAATGGGGTATAAGAGCTGCAAGATAACATTTCCAGTGCTTTAACAAAGTTGAAGAAATAATAGTGTTTGATTCCTGTGGCTGCCCAGTGTACTTCTCCTTCACAGGAGAAGGTCTAGTTAATGACAACTCACTCCTGGGAATGCAACACGTGCAACTCTTGTAACTTAAAAAAAGCAACTTCATTGAGTGAAACTTGACAGTCCCTGACAGTTTGTGACCTATGAAGATGAGAAGAGGAAGGCTGGAGGGGTTAAGGCATCTTGCTTAAGGTCAAGGTCATACAGTGATGGCATGACATCACTGGGACTGGAGCTTTGATTACTTGCCTGTATTCCACATTTTGCTCCATCTGCCTCTGCATTCTCTCTGTCTCCCCCCCAAATTCCTTGTTCAGTCTGGCCAGCTGGTTATCCCGAATGACTCAAACATTTTTGAGAGTGGGCTCGGTGCCAGTTGCTCAGTGGTTAGGGTGCCAGCCACGTACACTGAAGCAGGTGGGTTTGAACTTGGGCCAGGCCTGCTAAACAACAATGACAACTGCAACAACAACAACAAAATAGCTGGGTGTTGTGGCAGGCACCTGTAGTCCCAGCTACTAGGGAGGCCGAGGCAAGAGAATGTCTTAAGCCCAGGAGTTGGAGGTTGCTGTGAGCTGTGACGCCACAGCACTCTATTGAGGGTAACTTAGTGAGATTGTCTCACTAATTTTTTTTTTTTTTTGAGTGGCTCTATCATCATTGCTATTGGTAGAGTGGCTTGGCTCAATTATATCTGGAGCACAGTTCAGGGGATAATCAGACCTGGGCCCCAGCCCTCACAGGGCCTTTATAAATGAATCTTGCTCTTGTATTGCTGAATTAACTCATTTCTGTGCCAGTGCAGTCTGTGCCAGGCAATCCCACAGTCCTCTCCAAAGCTGGCCCTCCCACAGCCCCTGCTGAGAGGAGCCGGCCCAGGTCATTCCTGTGCTCTGTTTAATCTGACCCACCCCTTCCTCACCTCCTACACCCTCCCCACCAGGCACAGTTTGACAATCTGTAGATTGGTCAGAGACCTATGGGGTAGCGTGACACAAAAAGCTCTGGCTGAAGAGGGACACAGAAGACTATCTAGGCCAAACTGATTCTCTTTTTTGTTAATGGAGACTGAAAAATAGGAAAAGAATTCAGCATGTTGGTGGAGGAGAAGGAAGAAAGCAATGAATTAAATTCAGGGTGCAATCAATTAAATGCTCCCTGCTACTTTAGGTAATCCCTGCTAACAGTGTCTGTCTAAAACAGAGAGAACAACTGAACTGGATTCTCTAGAGGGCCATTCATTCCTGGCAATCTGCATTTTAAACAGGTCTCCTAGGTATTTTTTTAATGCGTCCGAATGCAGTGCTATCCAGCAGAAATATAATGTGAACCGCAAATGCAAAACCACATATGTATAATAATTTTAAACTTTCTAAAGATATAAGCAAAACCAAGTGTAATTAATTTTAATATTCTATTTCATTCAATTTGATATATCCAAAATATAGCAATCAATATAAAATATTAATGAGATATTTTACATTCTTTAGTTTTGTAACTTGTCTTTGAAATCCCAAGTGTCCTTTATACTTAAAGCCAGTCTTAATTTGGACTGTCATTAGGCATTCATTCAGTGGTCATATGGCTAGTGGCTACTGGATCAGACAGTGCAGCTTCAAAACTTGGGATCACTCAGATCAGAGTTCCATGCCCGGACACTTTACATGCATACTAGATTAAAGGATATAGTGTCAGATTTCTTTGGGGGGGTTAGTATTTTACAAGCATGTGAGTAATGCACTCAACTATTTCCAGATCTCACATTTCGTTTTCAAGGAAAAGAATATTGTTACTTTACTTTTCAGAAACACTATTCTTTGTTAAAAAGTCAATAACAATAGGTCATTAAAGGCTGTGGCATTTGCAAAACTATAGGGTCCATGCATCTTGGTGTAAACAAGTAGTTACAACCTATTCTCTTATGCTTCAGAAATCTTAACAGAAGGCAAAGCCAGGGTGTCATTCTTACAGGGTTTATCATAAATCCACTGTCGTTATATAGAAAAGAAGATAATTTGAAAATGTTGAACTTTATTAATAGGAACAAGTGCTTATTAACTGCCGATGCTGTGGTTGAAGACCTTGGCTTTAGGGACACCCATGAGGTGTCTATCCATGTCTCTGCATATTAAAATCACTTGGAGAACTTAAAAAGATGGTGATCTCTCTTCTTCTGGAAGGAGATTTTTGATTTAATTAAGATAGATTGTGGCCTGGGCATCAGAATTCTAAAAAACTCCCCAGGTAAGTCTAATATTCTGCAAAGTTTGAGAGCTACTGTTTTAAACGTAAGTTTCCTCCTGCTCAGTTTTCTCTCATTCTTCAGCCAGAAGAAATGGGTTGTTAGCAAGAGTAGCTGAAGTTAAGATTCCCTGAATTGAATATTGTCAAGTAGTTAATGCTGCACTTGGTACAATTCTGAGTCCATAGGCTCAGGCAGATAAGACAGATATTTTGCCCCAGCTCCCATTCTATAGAGGATGTGCATTAAATCTCATCATTTGGGGCTCCCACCTTTTCTCCAAGTGTTGCATCTGAGTTTTAGGGAACTTGGTGATTGTGGCTAGGAGGCCATGTTGTCCTTGATGTCATCTGTCCACATCTGTGCTCACTAAGACAGTCATTATTATTTCCACCTGTCCTTTCCACTTTGCTGGGGAAATATAATTAAAAACAAAAATCTTCCCTTAACCCAGAAATCCAAACCACAAAGGTAGGACAGAAAGAAATCACTTTTATTATTGAATAAGCAGTAAGTCAGAGTGTGATGTGCATCACAGTCAACCCGCCATTGCAAAGATAGAGGAAACCTTTTATATAGCCAAGCCGAGACAATCTATCACATACATTTCCCCCCCCCCCAAGACAAAACCCCAAAAGTTAGAGTACTTGACAGCACCATTGTCACACATAGCTCATCTTAACTTTACCTGGTGATCATCTGGGTTAGCTAATTGGCTTATCCAGAGGAAAACCAAACTCCTCTTGTCTTTTTAAAAAATTTATTCCAGATTAATGTGAGGGTAGAAATGATCAGGTTACATTGTTTGTATTTGTTAGGCAAAGTTCAAGTTGTAGTTGAACTACAAAGTTCCCCCAGGGGGCTGTGCTGCACACCTTCACGGTGCTCATTAGGGAAGAGTTGACCAATCCTGCTACTCTTTACTTTTACTTTACTCTTCCTGCTACTCTTCCCTTTCCCTTCTCTCCTCTCGCCCCCAACTTGAATTCAACTGTTTTTTACCACCTGTCATTGTTTATCTATTGTTTGTTCTCTTCTTAGTATTGAGCACTTCTCTTATCTTTATGGCAGGAGGTGGTTTTGTAACTGGGAGCAAGACACCAGCAGAAGTTAGGCTCCTACTTTTTCACAGCTCTTTCCTTTGCTGTTTATATCTCAAAGAGATGACTCTCAGACCCTTGAGAAAGACATTCTTGGGTCATAAAGCTGACAAAAACCTAACTAGTTTTCGAAAGGACTTACATCTATTTCAAAGAGAAGAAAAAGTACTTCCAATTAGAATTTTTCCGAAAGCACTTACAATTAAATTCTCCCTGATTAAAACTTATCTTACAGAGCTATAGTGATCAAAACAGTATGATACTGGCATGAAAATGGAACATGGATCAATGGAACAGAATAAGAAGCCCAGAAAGAAATCTAAACATAATATGGCCAATTAATTTTTTTTTTTTTTTGGTAGAGACAGTCTCACTTTATTGTCCTCAGTAGAGTGCCGTGGTGTCACACAGCTCACAGCAGCCTCCAACTCCTGGGCTTAGGGGATTCTCTTGCCTCAACCTCCAGAGTAGCTGGGACTACAGGCGCCCGCCACAACGCCTGGCTAGTTTTCTGTTTTGCAGTTTGGCCGAGGTCGGGTTTGAAACCGCCACCTTCTGTATATGGGGCTGGCGCCCTACTTGATGAGCCACAGGTGCCACCAGGCCAATTAATTTTTGACAAAAGCACAAAAAAGGACTCATGGGAAAAGAATAGTCTCTTCAATAAATTGTGCAGGGAAAACTGGCTTTCTACATGCAAAATAAAGAAATTGGAGCCTTAAAAAAAAAAAAAAAGAAATTGGATCCTTATGTTATACCATATACAAACATCAACACAAAATGATTAAAAGACCTAAACGTAAGACTTGAAACAATACAACTCCTGGAAGAGACACAGGGCAAAGTTTTTGAATTGCCTTTGGCAATTATTTTTTGGACATAGCACCAAAAGGGCAGGCTACAAAAGCAAAAATAAATACACGGGCCACATCAAACTGAAAAGCTTCTGCACAGCAAAGGAAACAATTGACACCATGAAAAGGCAACCTGCAGATTGGGAAAAATGTTCGTAAATCACCCATCTGATGAGGGGTTAACACATAGAATTTGGAAACAACTCTTATAACCAATCAGAAAACCAAATAACTGGGTCAAAAACGAGCAAAGGATCTGAGCAGACATTTCTTGAAAGAATACACAAAAATGGCCAATAGGTATACAAAAAGGTATTCAACCTCACCAATCATTGGGAAATGAAAATGAAAACCACACTACTAGGCTCGGCATCTGGAGCTCAGTTGTTATGGCACCAGCCACATACCCTGAAGGTGGCAGGTTCGAACCAGGCCTAGGCCAGCTAAACAACTGCAACAAAAAACAGCCAGGCGTCGTGGCTGGGCCCTGTAGTCCCAGCTAATTGGGAGGCTGAGGCAAGAGAATTGCTTATGCCCAAGAGTTTGAGGTTGCTGTGAGCTGTGATGCCACAGCACTCTACTGAGGATGACATAGTGAGACTCTCTCTAAAGAAAACAAAAAACAAAAAAACAAAAACCCCCCCACACTACTAGGTGTCATCTCACACCCATCAGGATGGCTATTGTCAAAAAGGCAAGCGTTAAATTTTGGCTAAGGTGTGAAGAAAAGGGAACTGTAGAATGCTGTTGGTGGGAATGTAGGTTGGTACAGCCATTGTGGAAAACAGTATGGAGGTTCCTAAAGAAATTAAAAGTTGAACTACCATATGGCCCAATAATCCCTCTTCTGAGTATGTAGCCAAAGAAGATGAAATCAACACCTCATAAAGATATCTGCATGTGGCTCGGCGCCTATGGCTCAATGGGCTAAGGCACCAGCCACGTACACCTGAGCTGGCGGGTTCAAATCCAGCCTGGCCCGCCAAACAACAATGATGGCTGCAACCAAAAAATGGCCGGGCATTGTGGCGGGCGCCTGTCGTCCCAGCTACTTGGGATGCAGAGGCAGGAGACTTGCTTGAGCCCAGGAATTGGAGGTTGCTGTGAGCTGTGATGCCATAGCACTCTATCCAGGGTGTCAGCTTGAGGCTCTGTCTCAAAAAAAAAAAAAAAAAAAGATATCTGCACGCCCATGTTCACTGCAGCATTATTCACAATAGTCAAGATATGGAAACAACCTAAGTATCTGTTGACTGAAGAATGGGTAAAGAATATTTAGTGCATATCCACACA
>CAUYON010159991.1:0-16533 GCA_963573935.1 Arctocebus calabarensis | reverse complement strand
GCTCTGGGACAAGGCAGGCCCGGGAGGAGGTTGGTCTCAGCCAGGAGGGAGAGGATGGAGGCAGCCTGAGTGCAGCCCGAAGGCTCCTGGCCCCTCTTGGGGGGTAGTACCAAGGGCAGCTCTGTCCTCACTGCAGCTGCCCATGCTGTGGGGCCAGAGCAGTGTCCCCGAGACTGAACCAGGGACAGGGTGGGCAGTGGAAGAGTTGGCACAGACCTTGATGTGAGAAAACCCAGTTCAGATCTACCTTCAGATTTTCTTTTTTTTTGGAGACAGTCTTATTCCGTCGCCCTGGATAGAGTACCGTGGTGTCATAGCTCACAGCAACTCTTATCTCAGTCTTCTGAGTAGCTGGGACTACAGGTGCCTACCACAATGCCTGGCTAAGTTTTCTTTCTTTCTCTCTCTCTCTCTTTTTTTTTTTTTTGGAGACAGAGTCTCACTTTACCACCCTTGGTAGAGTGCCCTGGCATCACACAGCTCACAGCAACCTCCAACTCCTGGGCTTAGGCGATTCTCTTGCCTCAGTCTCCCGAGTAGCTGGGACTACAGGCGCCCACCACAACGCCCGGCTATTTTTCTGTTTTGCAGTTCGCCCGAGGCTGGGTGTGAACCCGCCACCTTCGGTACATGGGGCCGGTGCCCTCCTTGATGAGCCTTAGGTGCCGCCCCTTTCTTTCCCTTTCTTTCTTTCCCTCCCTTCCTCCCTCCCTCCCTTCCTTCCTTTCTTCTTATTCTTTTCTTTCCATAGACTTTCACTATGTTGCCCTTGGTAGAGTGCTGTGGTATCACAGCTCACAGCAACCTCAAACTCTTAGGCCTAAGCAATTCTCTTGCCTCAGCCTCCCAAGTAGCTGGGACTTAGAGGTTCCCACCACAACGCCCAGCTATTTTTTGTAGCAGTTGTCATAGTTGTTTTAGCTGGCTCGGGCCAGATTCGAACCTGCCAGCCACCGTGTATGTGGCCAACACTGTAATCACTATGCTGTGGGTGCCTAGCTTGATTTTTCTATTTTTAGTAGAGACGTGGGTCTTGCTCTGGCTCAGGCTGGTCTCGAACCCCTGAGCTCAAGCAATCCACCTGCCTCAGACTCCCCGAGGGCTGGGGTTACAAGCATGTGTCACCGGCCTTAGTTTCAGATCTCAGATCTGGGGGAGATCTCCGAGCTCTCTGAGCCTGTTTCCCTGCCTCTGCATTCGAGATGTCCTCCACGGTGTTTGTTGCGAGTTTTCAACGAGATCGAGTCTGTAAAAAGGACATAGTCGTGCTTAGTGAAGCGGTGGGTGCCTGCTAGGTAGATGCTGTCGCCTCCCTCCCAAGTGTGAGCTGCTGTTTATGTTTCCAGAGAAGAAGCAGGGCGAGTGGCCGAGAGCTGGGGACCCTGGCCCCAAGCCGCTGGCCTTCTTGTCCTGCCTCTACTCATGACTAGTTGTGTGACCTTCTCATATCCCAGGTTCCTCATCTCTAAAGTGGGGATGACCCACCCTATTGGATGGTTGGGAAGATTAAAAGGGCGTTATAAAAAGGACTTAAAGCAGCACCTAAAACACATCAAGTACTGCGTGCTGGTGGTGGTGTCCTATGTTAACTAGAAGCAGTGATGTGTAAGTTGCCCAAGATCACACAGAGAGGTAGAAATGGAGGTGTGCCATGCACCGGGACCCCCTGTGCCCCTGCCCACCTCGTGGACCACCCGCTTCCTACAGAGGCCCGCCACAACACCTGGCTATGTTTTTTTTTTTTTCTTGAGACAGAGCCTCAAGCTGTCACCCTGGATAGAGCGATGTTACATCACAGCTCACAGCAACCTCCAATTCCTGGGCTCAAGCAAATATGACAACATAAGGGGGTTGGGCCCCACCAGGGAACAGGTGAGCAGGAGCCTGGGCGGTCTGCCTCTCCCGAGGCGGGAATTCAAAGGAGCAAAGAGCATCCTGTCCCAGCTGCCTTTCCCTTGCCTCCCCTGTCCCCTCCTCCTCCCCAGACACAGAGCTTTCTCCCTGTGACCTTGACTGGCTGTGACAGTTACCAAAATGTGTTGTCTGCCAGTTGAGCTCCCCTTGTGGCCGCGGTGCTGATAGGGAGCACTCAGCCACAGAGCTCACGTGGAAGGGAGGACGAGACGCCGCACTGCTGCCCTGGCCCAGGCTCCTCCAGGGTGCTGGGGTGGGAAGGTCTGGGCCTGAGCACTGAGGAGGAACTGCCCCCCACTGCAGGGGAGAGGGCGGGGGTGCCGGAACACCCAGGGGGCAGTTAGCAAAAGACACAACACACCAAGGAACAAACCAGCACAGGATGCCCGATTAATGATGAATGTCAGCTCAACTGTGAACGACGTCTTAGCGTGAGTGTGTCCTGTGCATGGTGATAGCCAGGCCGACAGGTACAGGGCTTCTCTGCGCTCGGCTCCAGAGGGGCACAGAGCAGGTGGCACAGCTACTGAGTGCGCCACAAGAAAAGCACGTGTAGGTGGAGGGGGGAGCTGCACTTGCCAGGCACCCTCTTGCACGTCCCTTTCTCTCCATGGTCATGTGTGGCCTTCGGGTCGCTGCCCACGGGACTAGGGAAGAGATGTGGGCTGACTCTCTCGCCCTGCGACCTTGACATGTGGAGGTAATGGAGGGAGGGCTGGGAAGATGGCTGGACTGGGGCGGAATGAAAGGCCTTGGGTCTGTGAACCCTGAACCCAGGGAGGGGACAGCTTCCCAGAGAAGAGCCACTGAATCGTGCCTGGGGCGTCTGAGTATTCAGGGGCTCTGATTCCTGGTGGGGCAGACCCTAGGGACGTGTCCTCTCTAGGAAGGGACATCACCAACCCCACCTGCTTACCAGGCCTGCCTGAGGGCTCGCTGCGGGAGCCCACCCCCATCTCCCAGTAACTCTTCTTCCCTTTTTTGATGTGGGGACACTATGAAGGCTGGGTTTGGCCAGGCAAGTGAGGACTTCTTGTCATGTTGGCAAAATAAACTGTATTTTAGCCAGAGGGACAAAAGTCAGTGCTTACCTGAAGGTCACTCTGGTACTTTCTCCCAGGTGACTCCAGGGTGACTCTTTTTCTTCTTATAAAATAAAAAATATGGCTCGGTGCGCGTGGCTTAACGGGCTAAGGCGCCAGCCACGTACACCTGAGCTGGTGGGTTCAAATTCAGCCCAGCCAGCCACAACAATGACGGCTGCAACCAAAAAATGGCCAGGCGTTGTGGCGGGCGCCTGTAGTCCCAGCTACTTGGGAGGTGGGGGCAAGAGATTCGCTTGAGCCCAGGAATTGGAGGTTGCTGTGAGTTGTGATGCCACAGCACTCTATCCAGGGTGACAGCTTGAGGCTCTGTCTCAAAAAAAAATAATAATAAATAAAAAGTTAAAAAAAAAATAAAAAATATGGCTCAGCGCCTGTGGCTCAACGGGCTAAGGTGCCAGCCACGTACACCTGAGCTGGTGGGTTCGAATCCAGCCCAGGCCCGCCAAATAACAATGACAACTGCAACCAAAAAATGGCCAGGTGCTGTGGCGGGCACCTATAGTCCCAGCTACTTGGGAGGCAGAGGCAAGAGACTCACTTGAGCCCAGGAATTGGAGGTTGCTATGAGTTGTGATGCCACAGCACTCTATCCAGGGTGACAGCTTAAGGCTCTGTCTCAAAAAAATTTAAAAAATTAAAAAAAAAAATAAAAGCAGGCCAGGCATGGTAGCTCATGCCTGTAGTCCCAGCATGTGGAGAGACCAAGTTTGGAGGATCACATGGACTGTATCTCTCCAAAACACTGAATAATTAGCCAGGCATACTGATGTAGGACTATAGTCCTAGGTACTGGGAAGGCTGAGGCAGGAGGATCGCTTGAACCCAGGAGTTCAAGGTTAAAGTGAGCTATGAACATGCCACTGTATTCCAGCCTGGGCAACAGAAATGTACCCTATCTCTAAAAGTAGATAGATAGACAGATAGATGGACATATCATGAACAAAATAAAAACTACCCAGAATCCCATCATTATTAAAGTCTTGCTATATTTTATTCAAGTTTTATTGTCTGTATACGTATTGAAACAAACTGTAGTGATATTACACTATGTATTTTCTTTTTTTTTGAGACAGAGTCTCACTTTGCCACTCTGGGTAGAATGCCATGGTGTCATAGATCATAGCAACCTCAAACTCCTGGGCTCAAGTGATTCTCTTGCCTCAGTCTCCTGAGTAGTTGGGACTACAGAGGCCCGCCACAACACCTGGCTATTTTTTTTTTTTCTTGAGACAGAGCCTCAAGCTGTCACCCTGGATAGAGTGATGTTACATCACAGCTCACAGCAACCTCCAATTCCTGGGCTCAAGCAAATCTCCTGCCTCTGCCTCCCAAGTAGCTGGGACTACAGGCGCCCGCCACAACGCCCGGCCATTTTTTTGTTGCAGCCGTCATTATTGTTTGGCAGGCCCGGGCTGGATTCGAACCCACCATCTCAGGTGTACGTGGCTGGTGCCTTAGCCTATTGAGCCACAGGCGCCGAGCCACACCTGGCTATTTTTGAGATGAGGTCTAGCTCTGGCTCAGGCTGGTCTTGAACTCCTGAGCTCAAGCAATCCACTCACCTTGGCCTCCCAGAGTACCAGGATTACAGGTGTGAGCCACCGCACCTGACCTACACTAGATATTTTCTAAATAATTCCTTTCTGAAATACCTGGGCGTTGTAGTGGGGCACCTGTAGTCCCAGCTACTCAGGAAGCCGAGGCAAGAGAATCGCCTAAGTCCAGGAGTTGGAGGTTGCTGTGAGCTGTGTGATGCCACGGGACTCTACCGAGGGCAATAAAGTGAGACTCTGTCTCTACCGAAAAAAAAAATTTCTTTCTGTTGTCGAACTGGAAGAGTTTCTTGTCCTGACAGTTTTTTGAAGGTTTAATTTTTAATGGCCATGTGAACAGGCCATTTTATACTTACTTAATCTGTTTGCCGTTGTTAGAAATGTGGGTTGTTTCCTTTTGTTTTTTACATGTAAACAGCGCTGAGTTGAACATGCTCACAACAGGTAAAGGTTGTGGAAGCCTCTGGTTATTTCTTCTGGGGGAAACCCCTGAATACATTTTTGCCTGGAGAGCTGGGATCATTAGCAGAGAACACAAATGTAGCCATGGCTTTCCCAGCTTTATGTTTTGTTTTGTTTTGTTTTTTGCCTCCAGCTTTATGAATTTTCACTTTAAAAAGTTTTTCAATTTGGGCTCAGCGCCTGTGGCTCAGCGGGCTAAGGCATCAGCCACGTACACCTGAGCTGGCGTGTTTGAATCCAGCCCGGGCCCATCAAACAACAATGACAGCTGCAACCTATAAATGGCCGGGCGTTGTGGCAGGCGCCTGTAGTCCCAGCTACTTGGGAGGTGGAGGCAAGAGACTTGCTTGAGCCTAGGAATTGGGGGTTGCTGTGATCTGTGATGCCACGGAACTCTATCGAGGCAGAGTGACAGCTTGAGGCTCTGTCTCAAAAAAAAAAAAAAAAAAGAATTGTCCCAATCCCTAGTGACCACCCTGAGCAAGGTTAGCAAGAGAAGTAATGAGCAGGGGTCAGCAGAGAACATGGCACCATGCTGTCACACCCCTCTGAGGTATGCTCCTCCCCCTGGCCACCAGTTGTAGACCCCTGTTCTGTGTGATTATGAAGACCCTTTTTTTTGAGACAGAGTTTCACTTTGTCGCCCTGGGAAGACAGTTCACCGCTACCTCAAACTCTTGGGTTCAAGTGATTCTCTCGCCTCAGCCTCCCGAGTAACTGGGACGACAGGTGCCCGCCACAATGCCCAGCTATTTTTTCTATTTAGTAGAGACAGGGTCTCACCCTTGCTCGGGCTAGTCAAAGGCCCCTTCTAGTTCTCTCCTCCGGGGTCTGTGGTTCTTGCTGTGTGCTCAGGACCAACGTTGTCAGTGAATCTTCTTGACTCAAAGCGTTGCCTTGGAGGGGTGTAAACAAAAGTCGCCTTGAGCCTAGTAGAGGAAATCAGAGTGGATTAAACACCTGTTGAAAGCAAATTCAGGCCCCTCCTAATGCTCCTGTGAGAAATTTATCTGAAACAATGACCCCTCCCTGCTTGTCAAATAGATGTCAAATCGCCCTGGGTTCAGAACTCTCCAGGAGTCCCATGTCACAGAGTGGACGCCCTGGTCCTTCAGTGGTTTACATGCCCCGCCCCCTCCTTTCTTTCTGATCTGTTGCTTCCTTCTGTTCTCTCCCTCACTCACTCTGGTCCAGTGCCCCAGACTCCTTGCTATTCTTCACATACCGTGCACATTCCTCCTCCTGCCCCAGGACCTTGGCACATGCTGCTCCCTCTGCCTGGAGCGTCTTTCCCCTGGATGTTGGCATCACCTGCCCCTCACTTCTTGCTCAGATGCCACCTGCTCCCTGAGCCTCCCCCAACCCCTGTCGAAGCTTGTACCCTGCTGCCTCGGTCTCTCCTTCCCTGTCCCCTCCAGGCCTCTTTTCCCTGTTGCACCTGTCACCACCCATCATGCTGTACATTTCACTGATTCACTCTTTGTCTCATGAAATTGTAGCCATCAGGGCAGAGGCTTGTGTGTTCTGTTCCGCGCTTTTAACCATGGTGCTAGGCTAGAACTGTGTTGGCAGGTGGGCTCGACACGCATGTGTGGAAGGAATGGATGCTTCAGCGTGTGGACGCTGAGTCAGGGGAAGGGAAGGCGAGTGGGGAGGAGAGGCCTCCAGAACTACCGCCCTGGCTTGGAGAAACCAGTGAGATCAACTCATTCTCCGCCAAGTGTTAGTGAATCGAGGGTCAGCAGGGGGTAAATGCCATCAGGGCAGAGGGACGGGAGCCTGCTGGTCACTGAGGCATCCATATGCACAGAATTCCAGATGTCATGATGTGGGGTTGGGGAGGTCACAAGCCAGGAAGGAAGGGCAGGGCCCCGAACCCTTGCAAATCACAACTTGTAAGCAGTTACCTAGGCTTCCTGTCTGTTAGAAATGTCACATAACGCTTTGTATTTGGAGAGTGTCGGAAAATGGATGTTCAGCTCTTAGAAGTAGAGACTTAGAAGAACACGGTCCCTGGCTCGAGACATCTGAGAGGCTGTCACTGAATAGAGGACGCTTGTTTTGGGCTCGGAAGATGGGCCTGTGATTGGGAACTTCAGGGAGACTGAGCTTGATACACCATAAGGGCTCTGCAGATTGGCTGCCCGTCAAGGGAGTGTGGTTGCCATCACTGGAGGCATTCGAGCAGATGCAAATGACCGATTTTTATTGGTGCTGCAGGTAGCATCAGGTATTGGGCGAGGACTCCCCAGGGTGCCTCAGTCCTCCGATTCTGGCTTTTGGGGATTCCTATACTGGTTCTGCTGGCTGGAGGAGCAGGTCCCAAGGGTGGGTCCAGGGTGCTCTAACTCCAGTAACTGCACCGGCCTTCATGCCTGTCACACCCCCTACTTCTCTTCCCCTCCCTCATGCTTCACTCTGAACCCAAATAGGACAAAGCTCTTAAGCCACGTGGCAGAGAGAGTCACACAAAGCTCTCAGCCTCTCGCACCTCTCAGGTCTTGTTCTGCTCACACCGGATCCTCCTCAGAAACCAGATCACCTGCCAGCAACCAGAGTCGGTTTCTAAATATGTATCCTGTGTGTCTAGTTCACGGCCAGCTCCCCTGGAGCCAGGACGCTGCCCTTTTACCACTCTCGCTGGGAGCCCACACCACCTGGGCTCCAGAACACCCTGGGGCTGACCCATTGCGATTGCCACTGAGTCATTCATTCCTCCTTAATATTTGTGGTGCTTCTACTGCTGGCTCCGGGCGAGACTGGTTCCACCATCTCTGTCACTGACCCATTTTGCTTATTAAAAACTTGTGTCTGGGCTCGGCGCCTGTGGCTCAGCAGGCTAAAGCGCCAGCCATGTACACCTGAGCTGGTGGGTTCGAATCCAGCCCGGGCCCACCAAACAACAATGACGGCTATAACCCAAAAATGGCCAGGCATTGTGGCAGGTGCCTGTAGTCCCAACTACTTGGGAGGCTGAGGCGGGAGACTCGCTTGAGCCCAGGAATTGGAGGTTGCTGTGAGTTGTGATGCCATGGCACTCTATCTAGGGGGACAGCTTGAGGCTCTGTCTCAAAAAAAAAAAAAAACTTGTGTCTGTAATTCCCACTTCAGGCTCAGAACTACACTTAACTGAACTTCACTATTTCAGAGCCTGGCCTGGTAGGGGTTCAATGAAAAGTGACTTGAACACATTAGCGGAAACCAGAGCAGATTAAACACATGCTGAAAGCAAATTCAACCCTGGGTACTTAGGACTCGGTGAGTCTGACAAAGCCTCTGCCTTCTGGCAGCCGACATTCCGGGAGACTCAGAAGAGCGAGCTTAGGTGGCAGGGTTATCTAATCTACTTCTTCGTTTTCAGGTAGGAAGCCACGGCTCAGAGAGACCAGGTGACTTGCACAAAGCCACACAGCAAACTAGTGAAAAGCTGGTGAAGAGTGAAGCCCCGCCGATTCCGGGTCTACCACTGTTCTCCACATCTTGCACAATGGTTAGGAGAGGAGGATGAGGCACAGTGGTCAGCGCACAGGCTTTGGAGTTAGATCCACCGTCGTTCAAATCCGAAGCCTTTGTTTCCTGGCTGTGTGAGGCTGGGAAAATTGTTTAACCTCTCTGTGCCTCGGTTTTCTCATTCAGGAAAGGGGGACAGAAATATTCCTAAGTCTAGCGCGAGGGTCAGAGAGATAATCCCTGTGAAGTGCTTGGTCCCGTGCCTAGCACACATGTATGCAATAAACACCACTGTTATCAGCATCACTGCAGTAAGTCAGCATTGCCACTCAAGGGCGCTGGTCCCTGACACTCATACCGAGCCTGTGTCAATGAGTCCCACTAAGGCTGCCTGGGGCTAAGAGCGGGGACATCTGGCTCCCAGGTTGGGCCCTGCCACTGATGCATTGGCAGACGTGTGAATTTCCTGGTGTTGCTGGAATAGACGACCGCGCAGGTCTGTTATCTTACAGTTCTGGAGTTCAGCTGTCCCAAATGAATCTTACAGGCCATAATCAAGAAGTCTGTGTTCCCACTCGGTGACTTAGCTCTGTGGTTAGGACGCCGCTACATGTACCCGGGCTAGTGGGTTCAAACCCAACCCAGGTCTGCTAAATGAAAGAAAAACAAATAGCCAGGTGTTATGGTGGGCACCTATAGTCCCAGCTACTCAGGAGGCTGAGACAAGAGAATTGCTTGAGTCAGAGTTTGAGGTTGCTGTGAGCTACGATGCCACAGCACTCTACCAAGGACAACATAGTGAGCCAGTGGCTCCAAAAAAAAAAACAAAAAAACAAAAAAACCCAGAAGCTTGAGTTCCTTTCGTCTTTCCCAGCTCCAGAGGTTGCTCACTTGCCTCCCTCCTGCAAAGATCCTGTGATTGTATCAGACCCACCTGCCCAATCCCAGATGGCCTGCCGATCTCTAGAACCTTAGTTACATCTGCAAAGCCTCTTTTGGGGACCAGGTGTCAGGTTCCATGTTCCACGGTTCTTGGTTCCCAGTACTGAAGAATGGTTACTGGTACTGAGTGGACGCAGTTAGGGAGCAGAGCAAGCAGGTGCAGGCAGAGTGCCCAAGTCTATTCCCGAGAGAAGGACTTGGGTCAGCCCCAAGCACTGGAGGAGGCGCCAAATTTAATGAGATTTCTCCTTTTCTGCTGATTCCTTAAATTTACGTTAAGTGGCGGTAGGGTAGAATAGTCAAGATATTTTGTGGAAAAGGGTGGAGAGGCTCGACTCCTGTGGCTCAACGGGCTAAGGCGCCAGCCACGTACACCTAAACTGGTGGGGTTCAAATCCAGCCCGGGCCCACCAAACAACAACGACGGCTGCAACCAAAAAATGGCTGGACGTTGTGGCGGGCGCCTGCGGTCCCAGCTACTTGGGAGGCAGAGGCAAGAGACTCGCTTGAGCCCAGGAATTGGAGGTTGCTGTGAGCTGTGATTTCACAACACTCTATCCAGGGTGACAGCTTGACGCGCTGTCTCAAAAAAAAAAAAAAAAGAACAGGGTGGAGAATTCCTTCCGTTTTCTATCCTTGTAAGGCAATTTTCAGGGATTGCCATGGTATTTGTACACTGTCATGACACTTGTGGGTGTGGTTTTTACTGTGTGAATGAGGGTAGGTCATTTAGGGGCACTGTCACCTCAGCTGTGCACTCCCCAAAATCCCCGATCGAGGCCTTGACAATATATCTGCTCTGGGTTTTCCACCTCTTTCTGATTGGTCAGTCCTCGGAGGTCCTGTTGTAGACTAAACATCTGGTCAGTTCTTGGGGACCTTCTTGATATGTCATCTGTTCTTTCTTGGGAGCTCCCTGAGGTCACTTTGTTCCTCCTAGTAGACAAAGCATCTCCCAGTGTCACCTGCCCCTCAGTGGACACCCCTAGACAGAGCATCTGTTTCCTTCCTCTTTGTCTCTGCCTAATGTAAGGTAACATAGTCACAGATCCCAAGGATTAGGCTGTGGGTGACTTTAGGGGTCTTTATTCTTCTCCTATAGGGACATAACCTCACTGTCCCCACCTGTGAAGGTGGAGGACCTGCTTCTCATCAACTCTCCTGCCCCATCCCCACCACCTCTCCCTGGGGTCACATCCCAACAACTTGCAACTCTAGCCTTGGTGACAGCAGTTGTCAACAATGCTGGGAACTGCTGGAAACCACCAGCTACAGGTGTCTGCAGCTAAGATCCTGGGCCTGCCCTTGGCTGCTGGAAAAAATCCTAAGTATAACCAAAAGACCCACTTCCAGCTTGGTTCCTGACTCGGCCAAGAAAATCAGAATTGTTTTTGTCTGTGAGTTGTTCTGGAGCTTTTGGGGGGGTCAGGAGGAGACAACACTGGCAGCCACAGGAAGATGTCCCTGGAACGACTGTCACAGCAGCACAAATGGGGACTCCCTAACCCCTGGGTGCAGCCCCCAGGGTGCTTCAGAGATCAGCAAGCCTCACATGGTCAGAGGGAAGGACTGGGTCAGAGGTGGGAGGGAAAGTGGCAGCGCTGAGCAGATATGTGCCACCTCTTTTATAATAAAATGGCAAAATCTATCTCACATGGACTGCATTTTGAATCCCCTCAGTCTAGAATATCGTGAGCATTAACACAGTCAAACTTGTCTGGGGTGAGATTCAGGACTTGGTTATTGTTATGTTTTTATTGATTTATTTATTTTTAAGAATGAATTTTTTCAATAGCCCGGTGTTGTGGCTGCGCCTGTAGTCCCAGCTACTTGGGAGGTGTAGGCAGGAGAATCGCTTGAGCCCAGGAGTTGGAGGTTGCTGTGAGCTGTGTGATGCCAAGGCTCTCTACCGAGGGTGATAAAGTGAGATTCTGTCTCTACAAAAAAAAAGAATGAATTTTTTCTCCATTTTCTCTTTTATATTATATTTCCCCTACCTCAAAAAAATGTAACAACAAAATGTGGCCTCTACTGGCAAAAAACTATCCCTATCTATTTAAAAGGATGGGAATTCTGAGACATGCCCCAACACAGGTGATCCTTGACTATGTTAGGAATTCTGAGACATGCCCCAACACAGGTGAACCTTGACAATGTTATGCTAAGAGAAATAAGTCAGACACCAAAGGAAAAATATTATACAAGGTCAGACAATGAAGTTTGTGAATGCATCCTGGAAAAAGTGCTACATACCTCACTGCTGCATGGCACCATGGTCGCCTTCAAGTTACTCCCCTTGGGAATCTATGCACCGACCCACCTAGGCCACCCTTTAAACCACTTTTTTTTAGGATGAATTTGCGAACTTAACTGTCATATCTGATATGACAGCTCTGATAGCCATTCAGAAGAAGTTCCAAATTGGCTTGCAGGGGTGGACGGGGTCTTGGCGTCAGCACATAGCTTCCCAAGGTGGGGACTTCGAAGGTGACCGTAGTTGATATTCAGCAATGAGGTATGTGGCTCTTTTTTGAGGGTGAGTTCGTGAACTTAATTGTCCAGCCTCGTATGATTCCACTTGCATGAAGTACCTACAGTTGTTGAATTCATAGAAACTGAAAATAGAGCGGGATTTTCTAGGGGCTGGGAGGGAGGGGAGTGAGGAGTTAAGAGTTTAATGGGGGGCGGCGCCTGTGGCTCAAAGGAGTGGGGCACCGGCCCTATAGGCTGGAGGTGGCGGGTTCAAACTCAGTGCTGGCAAAAAAAATGCAAAAAAAACCCAAAAACAATTTAATGGGGGCCAGAGCTTCGGTTGGGAAGATGGCAAGAGTTCTGGTAGTGGAGAAGATGGTAGTGGAGAAGGAGGGGGCTGATGGCTGTACGGGAATGTGATGTAATGCACGCTGGAAAATGATTACAACTGTGAATTTTATGTTATATGTATTTTACCACAATTAAAATGTTTGTTAAAAATTAGGTTAAAAGGCTTGGCGCCTGTGGCTCAACGGGCTAAGGCCCCAGCCACATACACCTGAGCTGGCGGGTTCGAATCCAGCCCGGGCCCGCCAAACAACAATGATGGCTGCAACCAAAAAATGGCTGGGTATTCTGGCGGGCGCCTGTAGTCCCAGATACTTGGGAGGTGGAGGCAGGAGACTCACTTGAGCCCAGGAATTGGAGGTTGCTGTGAGCTGTGATGCCACTGCACTCTATCCAGGGTGACAGCTTGAGGCTTTGTCTCAAAAAAAAAAAAAAAAAAAATTAGGTTAAAAAGTAGCCCAGGGCAGAGGGTCTTGTCCAAAGCACTGTTGCCATGTTGAGCTGGCTCCTTGTCTATCGAGGAAGCTGTCCCATCCCGTGCATTGCAGGATGTGTGGCAGCTCCCTTGCCTTCTGTCCCCTAGACAGGTAGCTCCCTACCCAATGTGACGACATAGAGAAGTCCCCATACATTGACAAATGCCCGCTGAAGGGTAAAATCACCCCAGTTGAGAAGTATTGTTTCAGAGGGTAGTTGAGAGGGGGGGTTGAATGAGGTGAGTCGGGGAGGTACTTACTGTTTCTGAAACAGTAGGAGTGTCCATGAATATGATTTCCCAGTAGAATGTCCTCTTGGTACCGTAGCAGGGGACCCACTAAGACACAGCGCTCTGTATCCTGTGACACACGGTACGTTTCTTCTTCCAGTCGGCCAGCGAGCTCACCACTGGAGACTGTCTCTGGACAGTTGGGACTTTCAAGGGCAGGTCCAGGCAGGGAGCCAGAGTGGGGTCTGAGCACGCAGAGGCCAACAGAGCTCCGATCACCATGATGAGCAGTGGCAGGTGCCAGACTCATGGGCCATTCTTAGATATCCTCGCACTGGTCTTACTGGAAGGTTCTCTCTAAACAGGTCATCAACGATAACCAGACACAGGGTTACTTAGCTGAGGGCCCAATTTGCATGGCGTCCATGATGGCAATGGGGGGGGAATGGTGGAAACTCATGCTTTCCTTCCCATTTTCCTGCTGTTTGTGATTGTTCTGTGCTTGTCCCTTAGGAGGGGAGGGTGACACAGGCTGAGACGGCCACATTGGGGGTCAGTTGATTTTCCCTGCTTGTGTGTGGGGCCAGTGTCCTGAGGTGAGGGGTGGGCACTGGGCAGGGGCGCAGGGTACAGATGGGGTCACACCGCTGTTGCTGCCCCCTTGCCGTCCTTTCTCCAGGATGCAGTGTGGGGAGCCAGGACAAGCCAGGGTGAGCCTTTCACCCAACGGGGCAGAGGCATCTTCCTCTTAGCAAAGTCAGCCTGTTACTAATCAGGCGAAGTGTCTGCTGCCTCAGCTGAGATTTTAATTGGGAATTCCCCCCCTATGTGATGGTTGATATTTAATGAAAGTGGTAGTGGAGAACAAAGGTTAGCACTATCAGAAATGAGAGCTGAGGTTCCTGGCGCTCCTGCCCCGGGGGCAGGAGCAGGCTCTGCAATGGCCTCGGATGCCTCCTGACGCGGTCGTGTTCCTCTGCGGCAGTGACCATAACACAGGTGCTCAGCGCCCAACCGAGAGCCTCGTGCCTGGGAAGAGCATGAAGCGGGGAATCAGGAGACCTGGGTTTCAGTCCAGACTCCAAGTAACCTTAGACGAATTGCCAGACTCCTCTGGTCTCTCGTCTGTGAGATATAGGAGTGGAGTGGGGAGGGAAGGAAGCTATCAGTTGTGCCTTAGATCTGCCCACCTAAGAGGCTGTGAAACCAGAACGTCCTGGCTTCAAAGTGGTGTGAATGGACAAAAGGCTGTTTCTGTCAATGTCAGTGTTTCCCAGGCCTTAGAGATTAGTATTCCGGAATGGTGGCATGGAGGATGGGGAAAGGCGTTTGGCTCTGCTGGTAGTCAGAGAAATGACGATCAAATCAACAATGCAATGCGCAGTGGCTCACGCCTGTCATCCTAGCACTCTGGGAGGCCGAGGCAGGTGGATTGCTTGAGCTCAGGAGTTTGAGACCAGCCTGAGCAAGAGTGAGGCCCTGTCTCTACTAAAAAACAGAAAAACTAGATGGGTGTTGTGGTGGGCACCTGTAGTCCCAGCTACTCAGTGGGCTGAGGCAAGGGGATCACTTGAGCCCAAGAGTTTGAGGTGGCTGTGAGCTATGACACTGCAGCACTCTACCCAGTGCACAGAGTGAGACTCTGTCTCAAAAAAAACAAAATAAAATAATTAATTAAGTTAAAATTAAAAAATTAAAAAATCTAAACATAAAAAATCAACAATATACTCTTTCGGCTTGGCACCTGTGGCTCAACGGGCTAAGGCACCAGCCGCATACACCTGAGCTGGTGGGTTCGAATCCAGCCTGGACCCGCCTAACAACAATGACAGCTGCAACCAAAAAATGGCCGGGTGTTGTGGTGGGCGCCTGTAATCCCAGTTACTTGGGAGGCAGAGGCAGGAGACTCGCTCGAGCCCAGGAATTGGAGGTTGCTGTGAGCTGTGATGCCACGGCACTCTCTCCAGGGTGACAGCTTGAGGCTCTGTCTCAAAAAACAAACAAACAAACAATATGCTCTTTTATGGATTGTCAGATTGAGAAAGATGTAAGAATGACAAAGTCCATTGTTGGTGTGAGTTCATGGACTCACACATGACTTTCAACTTGAGGGCATCTGTCCTCAAAAAATAACTAAGAATGGGTACAGGGCTGGTCATTGAAACGTAATTCCTAGTGTGAACAAAAACTAGAAACACCCTGGGTTTGGGTAAATATATCATGGTTAGTCTACCACCCAAATGCCCTACCACCATTAAGTAGCTTATAATTATATTTGATGAGTGGAAAAGATGTTCGTGATATGGTTGGTTATCCACCAGAGTGGCAGAGTAGGTCTACATGATGGGTTTATGTGCACACACACAGACACAAAAGCTTCTAGAAAGGAAAAAGCCAAAGAGTTAACCATTTCTTTGTGGATTCTTTTATTCCCCTTTTATTTCTTTTGTCTTGGTGTGTTTTGCAGACTTTGCCTAATAAGTGGAATTAAAAAACAAAAATGTATTTTTTACCACAAAAATCACTTACCAGAGTCTGTTGTTGATCTGAGTTATTCAGTCTCTGTGAGGCCAGTTCAGGGGAAAGGCCCCGAGAGGTCCCCTGGCTGCAGCCCTGTGTGTTGGCAAAGGGCCGGTCCGGTACAAGAGATTAATCTCAATCTATCATCTGCTGTGTCACCGTCTATTTCTGGAGAGTGGCAGCTCTTCACCCTCCAGCTCAGGTGTCAGCTGATGGGGAGAAGTCATCAGTCAACGGGAGAGAGGGGTGGTGGCAGACAGGACACCGAGCCACACTGTGTAAGAGAGATGCCCGTCTCCTCTGAGTGCCCTGGAAGAGGAAGAAGATGTGCCTTTAAAGGGAGGGCACAGGCTCGGCGCCTGTGGCTCAACGGGCTAAGGCACCAGCCACGTACACTTGAGCTGGCAGGTTCGAATCCAGCCCAGGCCCACCAGACAACAATGACAGCTGCAACCAAAAAATGGCCAGGCGTTGTGGCAGGCGCCTGTAGTCCCAGCTTCTTGGGAGGCAGAGGCAAGAGACTCGCTTGAGCCCAGGAATTGGAGGTTGCTGTGAGCTGTGATGCCATGGCACTCTATCCAGGGTGACAGCTTGAGGCTCTGTCTTAAAAAAAAAGGGAGGGCACAGTGAACCCTGTTCTGCCTGGGCCACAATGAGATGGAGCCTCCTTTGGCTTTGGTGGAAGTAGATATATGTTGGAGAAAGACCCATAGCAAGACAAAAGGCGGGAAGCCAACTTCCCATCAGTGAACCTGTCAGTTGAGTTGTTTCCCTAGGAGAGGAGTGAACTGTATCATTCGTGTGGCCTCCCAAGGCCCTTGTGTCCACCATGCACATGGTTTTGTAGGGACAACTGGACAGAGTCAAAGGATTTGTGGTTATGGAACAAAGGCTGACAGGACAGCCTCCAGCTCATTCTTCAACTCCATTTTCTTTCTTTGTTTTTTTTTTTGAGACAGAGCCTCAAGCTGTCACCCTGGATAGAGTGCTGTGGCATCACAGCTCACAGCAACCTCCAACTCCTGGGCTCAAGCGAGTCTCCTGCCTCTGCCTCCCAAGT
>CAUYON010159988.1:0-12664 GCA_963573935.1 Arctocebus calabarensis | reverse complement strand
TCCCTCCTATAAAAGTTTAATAACCAGAATACACAGAGAACTCAAACGTATTAGCAAGAAAAGAACAAGTGATCCCATCTCAGGGTGGGCAAAGGACTTGAAGAGAAACTTCTCCAAAGAAGACAGGCACACAGCCTACAGACACATGAAAAAATGCTTATTGTCCTTAATCATCAGAGAAATGGAAATCAAAACTACTTTGAGATATCACCTAACTCCAGTAAGATTAGCCCGGATGACAAAATCCCCAAACCAGAGATGCTGGCATGGATGTGGAGAAAAGGGAACACTTCTACACTGCTGGTGGGAATGCACACTAATACTTCCTTTTGGAAGGATGTTTGGAGAATACTTAGAGATCTAAAAATAGAACTGCCATTTGATCCTATAATTCCTTTACTAGGTATATACCCAGAAGACCAAAAACCACATTATAACAAATATATCTGTACCAGAATGTTTATTGCAGCCCAATTCATAATTGCTAAGTCATGGAAGAAGCCCAAGTGCCCAGTGATCCATGAATGGATTAATAAATTGTGGTACATATATACCATGGAATAGTAGGCAGCCTTAAAGAAAGATGGAGACTTTACCTCTTTCATGTTTACATGGGTGGAGCCGGAACATATTCTTGTTAGCAAAGTGTCTCAAGAATGGAAGAAAAATTATCCAATTACTCAGCCCTACTATGAAGCTAATTTATAGCTTTCATATGAAGGCTATAACCCAATTATAGCACAAGAATATAGGGAAAGGGAAAGGGGGAGGAGGAGGGCAGGAGGCAGGATGGAGGGAGGGTAATTGGTAGGTACAGATGAAACTTACTAAATGCAGCCAATACAAATGTCTTCATACAATAACTGGGAAAGTGCCATGAAGGGTATGTTAAATAGTTTGATGAAAATGTTTCAGATTGTATATGAAGCCAGCACATTGTACCCCAAGATTGCACTAATGTACACAGCTATGATTTAATTAAAAAATAAAATAAAAAATAAATAAATGAAAAGGAGAAAGGAAAAATTAAGGGTATAAAAGTTTATTTAAATAAATAATAACAGGAAACTATTGAAACCCGGAGAAAGATGTAGTATCTGAGTATAGGAAGTTCAGATATTTCCAATTAGATTTGTTCCAAATAAGATTACCCTAAGATATATTATAATAAAACTGTTAAAACTAAAAAACAAAGAGAGTATTCTGGAAGCTATAAAACAAAAACCAAAAAAAGCAAATAATATGTGAAGGAGTTTAAATATGACTAGCAGCACATTTCTCAGCAGAAAACTTCCAGGTCAGGAGAGAGTGGGAAAATTTATTCCAAGTGCTGAAGGAAAAATAAAAATACTTCTAAACAAAAATACTATACTCAGCAAGTCTGTCATTTGGAAATGAAGGAGATAAAGCCTTTCTTTCTCAGACAAACAAAAGCTAGGTTAGTTTATCACCCCCAGACATTTGTTAGAAGAAATACTAAAAAAGGGAAGTACTCAAGTTGAAAGAAAATGGCACTAGTAAGTAACAGGAAAACATTTCTGAAAATATTAATATCACTGATAAAATTAAGTACATAGTCAAATTCAGCATATTGTAATTATATAGTGGTACATAAATCACTTGTATCTTTAGCATGAACGTTAAAAGATAAAAACACTGAAATAATAATAGTTACAATAATTTGAGAAAAGATATACAATATGAAAACAAGTAAATTATAACATCATAAATTTAAAGCATAGAGAAGACTGGAATGAAATTATAGAGTTTTTATTTTTATTTCAAAGTTACATTGTCATGAGTTTAAAATAACTTACTATAATTATAATACATTCTTGGTAATAGTCATGATATGTAACCTAAGATTTGTACCCTCATATTAATCTGAAATAAAAACAAATCAATAAAAGATTCAAGATAATCACAATACAAAAGTTTATAGTAGGTATATGAAAAATAAGAAGCCTACCATTGGAGTAACTCAGCCAGCGACAAAGGCAGACAGCAAGAGAGGAAGAAAGGATCAAAGTTACACAAAAACACTAAAAAAGAAAAATGTAAAACATGGTAGTAGTAAGTCCTTACCTGCCAACAATTACCTGGAATCTAAAGGTCTTAAATTCTTTTGATTAATGGTTAAATGGATTAAAAAGTATAAAAATATAAAAAAAAAACAAAAAAGACCCAGCTATATGTTGACTAGAAGAGACTCATTTCACCTGGAAGAACACACAGGCACTGACAGTGAAGGGACGAAAAAGATATTCCATGCAAATGAAAACCAAAGAAGCCGCAGGAGTAGCTATACCTATATTACACAAAGTAAATTTTAAGTCAAAAATCTATGAAAAAGAGGAAAGTCATGCATTATGATAAAGAGACCAATTGATCTCTCTATCCTCTACAAGAAGATATAACACTTGTAAATATATATGCATCTATACTATATGTGCCAAACATTCAACCACTGAAATATATAAAACAAATATCCCTATGTCTGAAAAAATAGATTGTAATCTACAGTAATATCAGTGGATTTCAAAACCCTACATTCAGCAATGGAGAGATCAATCAGGCAGAAAACTGATAAGAAAACAGGCATTTAAACTATACTCTATACACTTCTCAAAGTGACTTATAGATTCAGTACAATACTCATTAAAATGCCAATGCCATTTTTTTGCAGATCTAATAAACAGTTGTATGCTTCACATGGACCCAGAAAGGATCTCCAATAGCCCATGTCCCCTTACATAATAAGAACAAAGTGGGAGCCATCACTTTACCAGACTTCTGGTTGAATGAATTTTCTCTTATTCCATTGTCTTGAATAAAACAATAATGCCCGCTTTGTCTACTTCTGTTCAATATAATACTGGAAGGCCTAACTAGAGCAGTCAGGCAAGAGAAAGGAATAAAATGCACCCAAATGGAAAGGAGGACACTGAGTTTCCCTATTTTCAGACACATTTTGATAAGTTCAAAACTTCAAAGATACTACCAAAAAAAACAAACAAACCTGTTAAAACCAGTAAATGAATCCAGTAAAGTTACAGGTTACAAAATTAACATGTAAAACTCAGTAGTGTTTCTATATACTAACAGAAAGTGATAGTTTCTACATACTAATTTTTCTATAACAGAAAAATCTAAAATGCTAAATATATTAATTTAATGAAGAAGGCAAAAGCTCTGTACACTAAAAGCTATAAAATTTTTAATGAAAGAAATTGAAGAAGACACAAAGAAATGGAAAGATAGCTCATATTCATTGATTTAAAGAATTAATACTGTTTAAATATTACAGAGAACAATCTAAAGATTCAATTGCTTTCAAAATACCAATGACATTTTTACGGAAATAGAAAAAATTCATAAAAACTGTATGGAACCACAAAATACCTGCATACCAAAGTAATCTTGATCAAAAAGAACAAACTTTAGATGTCATACTACCTACTTTCAAATATTCTACAAAGCGATAGTAACCAAAACAGCATGGTACTTACATAAAAACAAGCATATGTGCCAATGGAACAGAACAGAAAACTAGACATAAATCCATGTGTTCACAGCCAACTGATTTTTACAAAGGTGCCAAGAACTACAATGGGAAAAGGAAAGCGTCTTTAATAAATGGTGCTAGGAAAGCCAGATACTCGCATTACAAAGATTAAAAATAGACCCCTACCTCACACCATTTACAAAATCAAGTAAAAATGAAGTATGGAATTTAATTTAAGATACAAAACTATGAAATTACTAGAAGAAAACATTAGGGGAAATCTCTATGACATTGGTCTGGATAATGATTTTTTGGATATGACCCCCAAATCACCGCTAACAAAAGGAAAGACAGACAAGTAGGATTACATCCAACGAAAAATCTTCTGTATAGGAAACTGTCAGAGGAATAAATTCAAGAGGTCTATTGTGAAATATGGTAAATATGTAAGAACATATTATCGTATTTAAAAATGCTGAGAGTAAATTTGTGTTCTCACCACAAAAAATAATAACTATATAAGATAAAGCACATGTTAATGACCTAGATTTATTCAATTCATTATATATTACTTCGAAGCATGTGGCACACAATGAATATATACAATATTATCAGTTAAAAATATATCAGTAATAATAGCAATTATTCCACACAAGTTGTTGGATAATATACATACACGTGCACAAATGCAAAAATAACATAAGAGAAAACAAAAAAATTACCACACACACATATATAAACAGAACAATGAAGAATATATAAAATTAGAGTGTTTTCTTGGAAATAAATATAAATTGAGGAGTAATTTTAAGACCCTAAAAATATTTTTAAGTTCAATGTCAAGATTAATATGATGTTTTACAGAAGCATCTCAATTCATTACGCTGTTACTGTTTAAAACCAAAGCTGGAAATGACATCAAGAGTCCCCTCTGACTCCAAACAGAGAAACTGAAGCAAAGGTTAACAATATTTTAAAACCTTTTTCCCCTTCCTTGTATTATTTTACTGTCTAAGCCATTCAGCATTTAGTATTCATGAAAGTGAGTGAACATTAATTTTGGTTTTTATATACTTGTTTCAGACATACTTAAACTGAAATAGTTTGATTACCACGTAAAGTATAAGGTAATAAATCATAATGCTTCTCTTTTTAGTAAAATTTGATTTTACCAATCTTTTGCTTTGAGTTTTATTTGCTGTGCGCGCGCGCGCGCCCGTGCACACACACACACACACACACATATATACATATATATATCACAGATTCTTCCAGCCTAGGTTCTGAGTCCCAGCATCATTTGCTGGAGGAGGAGAGGTATGCTAATATGACTAGGGAAGTTATTACTACGAGCAGCTGGAATGAGTTGGCCCAAAGGATGAATTCTAGATCAATAATAACCAGTCAGATTCTCTTCAGGTCTAAAACTGAGTCTAAAATTTTAAGACATCCAATAGTGCCTCAGAACTGGAGATTATAACTCAAAAAAATTTTTTCTACAAATAACCCTTTAGAAATGAAAGTGTCTTAGTATGAAACATTGTTGGGAGGTTTCACTGCCACATCCACCCACTGCATAAACACACGCATGTGAATAATGAGTTGGGCACCACTGACATAGACTTTCTTTAAGATTTACCGTATAGGGTGGTGCCTGTGGCTCAAAGGAGTAGGGCACTGGCCCCATATGCCAGAGGTGGTGAGTTCAAACCCAGCCCTGGCCAAAAACCACACACAAACAAAAAAGATTTACTGTATAATATAGAATATCTATACTAGATTTAATAAGAGTGAAATTCTAGGGTGGCTCCTGTGGCTCAGCTAGCAGGGCGCCGGCCCCATATACCGAAGGTGGCGGGTTCAAGCCCAGCCTCGGCAGAACTGCAAAAACAAAAAAATAGCTGGGCGCTGTGGTGGACACCTGTAGTCCCAGCTACTAGGGAGGCTGAGGCAAGAGAATCGCTTAAGCCCAAGAGCTGGAGGTTGCTGTGAGCAGTGCGATGCCATGGCACTCTACCCAGGGTGATAAGGTGAGACTGTCTCTACAAAAAAAAAGAGTGAAATTCTACTGATTAAGAAAACGTTTTTCTAAATGTAAAACCCAAAAAATCTCTATTGAATTTACAGTGATTCTGGAACAATCTATCTTTTCCATTTGAGCTTTTCATTCATTATTTATTTATTGAACAAATACCGATGGAATATCTGCCTTGAGCCAGGCGCTCCACTGAACACTGAAAAGATTAGTACAGTGCAGAGACATGTGCTGTCCAAGCACCCTGGAAACTTACTAGGATGAGTATTATGATCCAGACCATGTGCAATAAATGTGGCCAGGGACCTTTTGTGTCTAAGAGTCAGGACCTGAGTTCACTGGTGGAGCAGTTGAGCAAGGTCGGAGGGAATCTAAGAAACACGATAGCTGTTTTCTCTTGACAGGCTTAGCTCTCCTTTTTACGTGTTCAGATACATTCATGGTGGTTAAAAATCACCAAAGACATAAAAAGTAAACCCTGAGGGCAAGGTGAAGCTTGCATTCTTCATGGTCTTTTTGACATTTGAAGGGCTCATTTGCACAGGTCTGAGTCGAAACAGGTGGCAAGTAGTAGTGACGTGATGGGATAAATGCTCCTCCCCAAGTTAGGATCTGTGGCTGAGTCTTTCTCTCAGTAAAAGTATTAACCAAAATTAAAATCAGTTTCTTAGATATCAGCACTTCTCCAGCTGTTAACATTATATGTATCAGCTATCCAATATTAACATTTATGATTTGGAATAAGGTTATGCTATCTATTTATCGTCAGCACTTTTCCTCCTTATAGTTTATCTTAAACAGGACTACTATAGAATTGCTTTTGTGCTTTCCCAGTTGCTTTTTCTTGTAGAAGCAAAAGACTGAGAATATTAACAAGCCAGCTGTTAGCACTTCTTTGATATTTCCCTATGGCCTGCTCTATTAGTGGGGCTAAGTTCTTAATATCCGTTGGATTTGTTAATTATTGGCAAACAGTGCTCCATGAGTATTGGATAATGGATTCATTTTGTGCATTTATTTTTACCACAGCAATTTGAGGGTTCTCTTATCTTTAATAAGTTTTTTTAAAAATTCCTAAAAGCATAATTCAGATTTACAAGCTTTCAGTGAAATTGAAGAAAATGATAAGTTGCTTCAATTGTGTAAATAAAGCAAATATAATTTTCTAGCTTTTACACAGGAGTTTGCTTCAAATGATTCCAGGTCACATTCTCTGTCCCTACTATCATGGAAGAAAAGAATTTAAAAGGCCATTGCATTCATGACTTGAATTCACACTTTATTCAATTGTTCATCTACTCTGGGTCTACTTCATGCCCAGATTTTGTGTTAGCCTTTCTGGAGATGAAGGCAATGGTAACGATGGGGAAAATTTTACCCCAGAGACTCCTAAATGGTTGATCTTTTCAAATGAAGTTCAAGGGCATTTGGTATGGCATTTGCTTTTCTATAGGAGACAAAGAAAAGCTCTCATAAATTATGCCACAGGCAGCCAGCAAATGCCTAATTCCATTCTCCTTCACAGTAGCCCATCTCCAGATCGATCAATTTATGTCCTTAGAGCCTCATCACAAGAGATAACCAGGAAGAAACCAAGAGACACAGATCTGTATGTTTAGCCCTAAGGCCGAGAGATAATAGGAATAATTTACTTCACTAGGAGTATTTTTATAAGAAAAACAAGTCCCCTGATGAGTGAGCTCATTCAGAGAACAACCCTGGACTGAACTCTGTGTTATGGAGTGTGGTGGTACCAGCTGCTGGGCTCTGAGATCAGGTGTCTTGGAGAGCTCACCCTCTTCCCACTAGTGAGTAACATGAAGCTTGTGATAAGTTAGACACAGAAAGCAAAAGATACTCAGAGAGTTTAAGCCTTGGGTGCCTTCACAATGCTTGAGACCAGGTTCCAGTCTGTCTGGGACAGGCCTGAACTTCATCCATACGTCTCACAAATGCAGAATCATAAATAATGTGCAAAACTGCTTTAAGACTTGCTTAGCTGATGACTGTTTTGCAGAATTGACTCCTAAAGGCATACTCAGTCAGTCCCAAGAACATCCTAAAGAGGTTGACCACATCCCTGACTGGAAGATTTACAAGGCAGTGGAGTTCCCTCCACCTCTCTGCGTGTGTAGGTCCACGGAGGACAACAAACGAAACGATCCTCTCTCCTGGAACCAATGTGGAGGCCGTGTGGAGAGCAGGCACATCCCCAGAGTCCTAAATGGCCTTCAACAGACATGTCCTAATGAAGCAAAGTTAAAAATCGGTAATAAATTAATGAGAATGTGCCTCTGAGTGGCAATCAGCCATCCATTCTCTCTTAAAGCACCTTTTAATTATTATTACTAATGACAGAGTTTGGGGGTCACTGATTTCAAAAAGAAGAAAACTTTCCTGCTTCCAAAGCAATAATGTGCTGCCTCTGCATTATTCAAATTTGGAATAACCAATATTTATTATTTATGGTTGTCTCTTTTTTAAAATACTGGACAATGACATTGCTTCACTGGGCTGAAAAGACACTTCCTAAGTTTTTTGTTTTGTTTTGTTTTGTTTTTTACATCACACGGAAAATATCACTTTAGGCTGCTTATCTTTACAAACAGTAATGAGAAGAGCACCATTCTCTAAACATCACATCTGTGTTCACAGGGGACCTTTACAGCTCCAAAGAAGTCCCAAGTCCTAGAGGCAAAAACTACATCTCTCTCTCTCTCTCTTTCTTTTTCTTCCTCTCTCTCTCTCTCTCTCACAGTTTTTTCCCACTCCCCATCTTTCTGCTAACTGGGCTTATGCCAATTTAAGCAGAGAATCATTCAGCTGCTTGTTGCTGATCTTCACAGCTGCTGAATAGTACAGCCTCTTAAACATCTCTAAGAAGCTCTAAAATCTGCTTAGGAATTTGTCAGAGTGACAAGCGCTGGCAGCAGTTTCATTTCTCAAAGAACCATGCAGGAAATGCACCACACTCTTTTCCTTTTTCCCTTTCCTGCCTTCTTGCTTTGCCCATGATATCTTCCAAATGGAGTAACTGTTGGAATTTCCTCCAATAGAATACACTTTACCAGTTTGAAAACTATACTTAATGAAATATGTCTCAAAGTAAACGAAGGGCAATCAACAGGAGTCAACAATTAGTCATCATTTTTAGAGGCAACAAAACTTGCTGGGGAAGAGAGGGCAAGGTCATCCTGCTAAACAGCCGCAGAGATGCATCAGAAGCCGCCGTCCTGAGCTCTCTGCCCGGCCGTCCATCCAGACTCACGCACCCTGTAGTCTTGTCCTGTCCTTTTAGCCACTGTTGGTGTCAATGTGTGGCAGCGTCTTCCATACATTGGAAGAGCAGGTGGAAAGCAAATCCACCTGCTCTCTTCCTTGTCCTCAAATTTCCAGCTTTAGAAATGGTGGAGAGTGCCACAAAGCAATCAAAGAAAAAGAGATGGGCGTTTTGCTAGTGATTTATAAGAAACCATGGCCCTTATCACTTTTCTAATCATTATTCTAATGTTAGCTTGCTCTTTTCTGCTCAACAAAGGAGGAAGAAATTACAAGGAATAATAGAAAACTGATGATGAGTAAAATGAGAAGAACTATCTATGTTATGCCATGTTTAACTATATATATGTTATAAACATATAGACACATATATATTAAGGCTTTTTTGAGCTTTACATCCTCACATTTTCTCCCACAACAGTACCTTTTTCTTCCCTTCAAGCTTGCTAATACAGGATCTGTCAGTTAATAGAAAATATATTAAGAGTTTTTAGAAACAATATTATGGGGGGGAGACTGTAGGGTTTAATATTTTTCAATAAATTACAAGGTCTATAAGCATCACTGTCTTTAGTGATTATTCTTGGCAGATCAAAATATTGATCCCAGTCCAATGTGAAAATTCCCCAACAGAACGCAAGTTAGAATTTAACACAGGCAGCAGACTCTTGATTTAGTGAGCTGTCTGTGGTTTGAGAGATTTACATAACTGAAGTGCATGGGCAGTCAACAGATTTAGTGCACTCTTCCCCGACCTCCTTGCCACAGGCTTAGCAAGGTTCAGCCCCTTCTCATTTCCACTTATTCAGTCTCATTTTCAGTTTAAACTGAAAACTAAACTATCCAAGTTCCCCACAGGCCTTCTCAATAAGCATACTCTTACCTACATTAGCGTCACTTTTGCTATCACAGCTGCAAGTCACAAACATAACCAAGTTTATGAAACCTTACCGACTTATTTGTATAGTGCTGCCAATGGAAGTACACAGTGGCAAGTTTGCAAATTCAATCGTCAGACCTTGTACAAGGACAGCTCTGATGGTCATTCTACAAACCGAGTTCCTAAATTGCTCTGAAGGGTGGACGAGGCACTGGCCTTGGTGCAGAGCTTCCCAAGGGGAGAACTTCAAAGATGACTGTAGAGCTAGCTATTTAGTCACGGAGTATGTAGCCCTTTTTCTACTTCACGGACTTAATTGTCAGACCCTTCACATGCACGCCCTGAAAGTCCAGGACTGAGTGGAAATACCTGTGAGAGAATGTGGACAAAGCAGGCTGGCCTAGAACCCAGATCTGGGAGCAGCTGACATGGAGAGGTTAATCACAGGAGGAGGAGCCAGCCAGGGGACAGTTCACTCAATAATCGTTCAACATTTTAAATATGTGGATAATGAACAGAATTCTATTGTTTGACCATTTCTCACCCCAGCACTAGGGAGAACCTAGACCAGCAAGATATAAAAGGAAATTATTGAATTTATAATTCCATAGGCAATCACTTGAAAATATCTTAAATGCTTGGGGAAATTATCTAGTGTAGCTGATGTATAATATCTCCTTGAGTGGCATTCATTATTATTGATGTGTATTTTTGTGCGCCATACATTGAGAGCTCAAGTCTGTCACTTAAGCACAATAAGCCATTATTTTATGCAAATGTTACTATGCAGTGGTTAAGGGCACAGTCTATTCCTTCTTCCATTGAATTATGGAGATACCTTTGTTGAAAGTCCATCAGCCACAGGCTTACCTTTCACTGGTCTTCATGTCGGTATTCTGAATTAGGATAGGCAAACATATCCAAGAAAAGAATATGAACAGATGTTTACTTTTTAGCTAGCAGGTGACCTAACCTCTCTGAACCTTAGTGTTTTTTATCTCTTAAACAGAGATGATAATAATAGGACCCTATCTTACAAGACTAATGTAAGAGTTAAATTGTTTTGTAAATGTAAACTATTTAGTAATCTGCCTATAACATAATACTACTAAAATAAATGTTGGCTATGTGTATCACATATAAATATTATCTTCTGGGAGCTTAAGCCTATAGCATAGCCAAATTGACATAAATATTAGTGATACTTTTCTAGAGTCAAACATGAATTGAGTGTTAAGTCCATAACACAATAGGGAGAACTAGTTAAGAACTAGGGAAGAAATGAGTGTGTCCTGCAGTTCTGGTACTTACTGGATCGTACCTTTGGAATAGTCATTGAAATCATAGGGTCCCAGGAGTTCAATATGCAGAATGCAAAAATAGATGGACTAAGATTTATTACTGGTTTTCTCTAAATTTTTAAAGTCTAGGTTTTTAAATTTTTTAATTTGACATGATTTTCTTTATTTTTAATCTACCATGAATGGAATCCACTGGAAAAAATGAATTAAAATCATAAATAAATTTGAGCATAATTTTTCTCATGTCTTAATTTTAAGGCATTTGAGATCATAAGGATTTTACATTTTTGAAATATTTTTTCAGGTTACAGATACCAATGATGTACAATAGCTGTTATTGTAAATCTGTTCAAGTAAGATATTCAGAACCTAGATGCAAACTCGTTAGGAAGATTCTTACTTTTGTTGAGTCTGATAAAAATTTATTTTACCTATCACTCATTTGTAAGGTGCCTTTCAAGAAAATATATAGTGATTTCAATGCATTCATTTAAAGCTGATTTACTTTCAGAATTATTAATTTAAAATTTCCCATTCAGAAAGCATATTTTGAGATCTTAAGTTTATGAATTCTGCTTTGGCTAAAGACATATACAAAGTATAATTAAATGTGCAAGTATTTTAATAAGACCAGAAAATTACATAATAACAACACTGTTACTATGTTTTTCCCCTTTTCCAATGTGTCAAAAATAACTTTGACCTAGGAAATTGACTTTTAGGGATTTGGAATGCTGCTTGGCTATGCTCAAACATTGGAGGCCCTTGGTCACCTAGCTTTCTGGAGATCCCACTTCTAACTAACTATAGTCGGAAAACTATTTCCCTCCTTCTTATCAGCAATGGGATCTTTTATCAAGAGATTTCAGAACAAAAGGTAAGAAAGACAGTTAATTATAGCCCAGGCCTCACATGCAGAGTTAATGAATTTTAATGCACATCAATTAATAACTAATTGAATTTTGCCTGATTATGGATGGAGATGCTGGGTGATGAGAAGGAACAAGGTCCTATTTTAGCTGAAATGCAACAGCTATTCTGCTATGGCTTTCTGTCCCTTGTTCTCCTTCTCTTTAAGTATAAATTGGAAATTTAAAAAGTCAAACCTTTTAAAGAGTTTTTTGAAATTCAGAACTTACATGTATGCATGTGGTCATTTAAGAATATAAGAATTATCTTTTCACATCAGATATATATATATATATATATATATATATATATATATAGACTTTACATAGAGCATTGACATTGCTATTTCAAAGCAATTTTGCACAATGTGTAGGAAAAGCTAATACTGTATTTTAAATTTCTAAAATAAATAAAGTGGGAAAGAAAATAAATAAAGAAAAGAAGGCAAAGGTCTCAGAAGGATTAAATTCTTGGTTTCATTTTTTGGCTAATGAATTTCAAACAGATTCAAGACCATGAATCTTTTGAATCTAATAGTTTCCTGCCACCACTACCACCATAACAAAAAGTCCAAATGAAAGATACCATTAAAAAAAGGACAGGGCGGCTCCTGTGGCTCAGCCAGCAGGGCGCCGGCCCCATATACCGAAGGTGGAGGGTTCAAGCCTGGCCTCAGCCGAACTGCAAAACAAAAAAATAGCCGGGCGCTGTGGCGGGCACCTGTAGTCCCAGCTACTAGGGAGGCTGAGGCAAGA
>CAUYON010159987.1:0-12519 GCA_963573935.1 Arctocebus calabarensis | reverse complement strand
GGATTTCTTTTTCCACTTTATCAGCATTTTCCTTCATTGTTTCCTTCATTTCCTTGATTGTTTTCATCATCTGTATTCTAAATTCCCTTTCTGTCATTTCTAACATTTCCTTATAGGTGGAATCCTCTGCAGTATCTACCTTACAGCCCTTGGGGAGGGGGGGTTACTCTGGACTGGTTTTTCATGATGTCAGGAGTTTTCTGCTGATTCTTCCTTATGAATTATTTCTTTTATCTGATTCCTTGCCCTAATTTTCCTTTTACTTCTTCCTGTTTTTTAAGTTGCCATGCCCCTGGACTAGGGTTTTGATGAGTGTTTTTGGTACAGAATCAGAAGGATGAGAAAATTGAAGAGCAAGAAGGGAAAAAAAAAGAAAGAAACAGAAGAAAAAGGAGAAAGGAGAGTGGGTTGGTAGAAGCAACTATCACCCAAAAGAAGAGAGGCACAGAAAGAGAGGGACGGGAGCAATATAGGTGTAGTAGGGTACTTTGACCCTTTGATCTTAAGAACCCCCAACTTTTGGGGGTGCCGGGTTGGGTGGTTAGGTCAGCAGCTCTTTGCCAGCCTGTGTGAACACAGTACCCCACCTCCACCAAGTAGAGAGGAAAGACAAAAATGCAATAAATCAAACCAAAAGAAGCAAACCAAAAACTTTACGAGATAAGATGGAGGGGACAATTAATATGGGTAGAAATACTAGCAAAATTGAAGTTCTAATTGTTGAAAAAAGCAACAATGGAAAATTATATTTAAACTTGAAAAATGAAATAAAAGAAAAAAGAAAGGAAAAATCTTTAAGAAAAATGCTGAAATTAAAAACAAAACAATAGAAACAAACAAAAAAAAACACAAAACCAAACCAAAAACAAAGCAGTATATGTATCTTGCTGATATGGTCTGTGCATGAGGTGATCTTCTGCGGTATGATATGTTAATCACAATGTTGATAAGGCTGTACAAAATGGAGACCACAGGCTTCTAATGATTTCTCAAACCCCACAGGGTGGAGAGCTTAAATCCTCCTCAGCCTGCTTAGAAGGCACTTTAAATTGCTAACGGGCTAAGCAGAAGCTTTTTCAGGAAAGCACTTGTGGCTGGGATCACTCCTTAAGTAGCTATCCACTTACCCAGTGTGCCAAAACTGGTTTCACCCTAAGGATGCAAGGTGTCTCAGTCACTAGATTACTCACTCCCGCCCGATGCTTGTTCTGCGACCCTGAGGGTGGAGCTTGCCAGGGCAGTTCTCCCACAAGGGCTCCACACAGCCCACAACTAAACACTGGTAGCTCCATCTGGCACCCTAGACAACACTCAAAGATCTCCACACTCTTGCCCAAGTTCTCCCAAGGCAGTTTAACTGAGTGCCGAGTCCAAAAGAAACCCAAACATCTCACAGGTAAGGCCTTTCCAGTTTGCAGTCTCACTGGTGTTGAACCCACAGCTGCCGGCAGGATTAGACCGAATGAACACACACAACCACTTGCCAGATCTTCACCGCTTTTGCTTTCCTTGAGGGGTCCAGAAGTCTCACACTGTCTCCTTGCGTCCCCAAAGGGATTTTTCTGGGCAGATCCCACCAGCCAGAGATGCCTGAAGTCTTCTCTCCCCTGTCTCACTGTGCCCAGTTGCAAGGAAGGTGTTAATTGGTTGCCATCTTGCTCCACCCTCCAGGGACAAAGTTTTTATGTGCTTTAAACTATTTTGACTCCAGTACTTTTTGGTATTGCTGACTTTAAGGAAAACAAAATTCAAAGCATCCTTCTATTTGGAAATTAAACCATTTTCTGCCACAAGCGTTGAGCCAAAGGGAAGGACCAGACTTTAATTAGAGACAATTTGAAATCACCCAATCTGTTGGTGGCTTCAGAATACAGTGCTGGCAGGAGGAGATAGAGATTATGTTCTCAGCCAGCTGGTCAGTATTGGGTAGGGCCAAGGGCACCTAGTTAAAAAGTCTGAGCAAATAAGAACCTGTGCCTTCCATGAAGGGTCAGTCTGGGCTTGCCAGGGAACTTGAAACTTCCCTTTTGGCCACTTTTCACCATCCTTTTCACCTCCAGGATTTCATGATGATTGAGATAGTTGAGGCTCCTGGCCTCACTGGGTTTGTGATCTAGTAGGGGAAAGTAATGGGGAAAAAAAGGTAATGTTGGATTGAGAAGTGCCGTGGGAGTGATCTTATAGAGAGCAACCTCTGCGTGCTGCGTGGGTGCTGCTTCTGTAATGGGTCAGAGACAGCCAGTCTGAGACTGGAAGGGTCAAAGGACTCAGCATCCAGGGTGATGCCAGGGTGCTGAGGCAGGAGATAGCTTGGAATCCACAGAGTTTTCAGAAGGCCAGCCGTGGTTGTAGTGCCATGAGCAAGGTGAGGGTGGCCCAGGAATGCTAGAAAGAGAGGCAGGGGCCAGCCCTAGCAGGCACAGAGAGGAGGCTCTAAGGGGAGAGCTGCATAAGCTGGTGTTATAAGGATCCTAGCACTGGCTGCAGTGCTGAGAATGGAGTGTGGTACATGGGGGCAAAAGCACAAAGTTGATGCAAGCCAAAGGCCCCCTGCCTGCTTTCCTTCCCTGGGGATTAGATTAAACACTTCACCTGCCTCCTGCAGTGCAAGATACATGGTTGGCTGGTTAGGAAGCCTACTGTTAACCTATTGGCCTAGAGACTGGGATCAATCAGGTTTAGGGTAGCAGCAAACAGGCAGGGGAGAGCCACCACGCAGCCAGCACCTCATAACCCCAGAGAACAATGACTAACTACACCCTGAAGGGCAGGGAGAAGCCAGAACCCATTTACCAGGAAGAACAACAGCTCCCCAAGCTCTCCTTGCCTCACTCAAGTCCCTCTCAGCCTCCCCTTCTTTCCATTAGGCCCAGCGTAGCCACTGTTAACCACAACAGGAGGTGGCTAATGTACACGGTGATTGACAGTTAATAATCATGGCTCATCATAGTGCTAAAAAGACATAAGGTAACAACACAAAGTGATACATGGACATGTTGCAATAGGTTGATTTAACTGCAAATGAGGAGATTGTGTGTGTGTATATGTGTTTTGTTGTTGTTGTTTTGCAGGGGTTTTTTTGGCCGGGGCTGGGTTTGAACCCACTACCTCCACCATATGGGGCCAGAGCCCTACTCCTTTGAGCCACAGGCACTACCCGATTGTGTTTGTTTTAATTTTGACTGGGTCTCTCATTTTGTCGCTCTGGACTCTGTTGTAATGAGTTACTGATAAATTCAGCCTCAGAGACAGAGCCCCCAAGTCAGAGCAGGGGGAGAGAGGTGGCGAGCTGGGGGACATGGAATGTGGCCTGCAGAGGCATGTGAGCACATCAGTAGTGAAGGCTGGTGCCCGGGTCACCACAGGCGTATGTTTTTGTTAAGTATGGGGAACACAGACAAGGGGCAGGAGGCCCTGGGTCTGAGTCCCCGAGGGGTTAGGTCCCCAAGTCTCCTGGTGGGTGCCTGGTTAGAGGGCCACTGCCCTGCACCAACCTCTTCATGTTACAAGTGGGTGATGATGTGTCCAGGGTTGCCCAGTGCATTGGTGGCCTGGGCAGAATGCAGAACGCAGGTTTCCAGACAACCTGGCTCCTGATTCTGCCTGTCACATGTGGTGCTGCAGCTTGAGAGAAAGGTATAGGAGGGGACTGCAGGGCACCAGGCCTGGACCTGGGTGGAACCGAGCCAGCTCCATGTGACTTTCACAACCTGAAAGAAACATGGCCACTCTAATCCAATCCCTTGAAGGCAACAAGGTAATACGAGGATGCGTTTGTGTTTCAGAACCACCAGGAGGAAGTGGGTCTTTGTACCCCTTGTCACCACAATGCTGACCATCTGCCTCTCCAGACCCCTGTCACAGCTGCCAGGAAAAACCCTAAGTGTCTGTGATAGAGCAAATGGCACAAGGTAAGCAACCAGGGTGAAGACGGGCAAGCAGAGCTGTTCACATGCGGATAATGCCGGTGGCGATGAGCTGCGTCTCAGCACTTGGGTCTCCCGGCAAAGGAAAGCCAAAGATGTCCTTGGAAGACAGACCTACCCAGGCCTCATGGGGCAAAGAAGAATCTCTTTCATAATGGCTTTTAAAAATTCTTTTTGTTTTGAAATCACTTTAGACTTGTACAAAAGTTGCAAAAATAGCACAAAGAGTTCCAGATCCCATTCATCTAACATCCCCGAATGTTGACATCTTACAAAAACCCTAGTGCAATGATCAAAATCAGGAAATTACCATTGATACTTAACACTGTTACTCATCTACAGACATTATTCAAATTTTGCCAAATGATCCACGGATGGGCTTTTTTTTTTTTTTTTTTTGGCCCAAGGTACAATCCAGATTCCAGAATGTGGAATTTACTTGTCATGTGTCCTTAGTCACTTCCTTTTGGGGGTAGTTCCTCGGTTTTTTTTTTGTTGTTGTTGTTTGTTTGTTTGTTTTTGTGCATGACCTTGACACTGTGGAAGAGTACTGGCTAATTATTTGCAGAATGTCTCTCCATTTGGGTTTGTGTGCTGTTCCCTCAAGTATGCGAGCTTAGCAAAAAAGCAGTGAGGTGGTGCCCTGCCCAGCACGTCATGTATGGTGAGGTTCATCATGGTCTCCTTGCTCGTGTGTCTCATTACTGTGGTCACCTGGATAACTGCACTTTGCAAATTTTACACGTGAAAACAGTTAACTGAAATATACTGAGACCTCACTGAACGCTGTGTGATTAAAGGAACCCCTGAGTACGGATTAAGCAGCTCTTCTTTGAGAACTTCTGGAATTGCCTTTTCCAAGGGTATTCAGTGGGTTCTGCTGACACATTTTACTCTTTTGCAGCCAGAGGAAGGAAAACATAAGAAATGCCTTTTCCTTTGTTATATTTGGGGGGAGTAGAATTGAATGTTAGGTTAAATTGAAAAAAAAATGATGTTTTCTATGCCAATAAATATGTTTAGAAGAACATGCATTTAAGTTTTAGCAGCATTTGCTTAAGTGCATTTCCAAGGGATGCTTTTACTTAAGTGCATTTCCAAGAGACCAAGTCTGCAAAGGTGGCAGGAGGCTGTTACTATTCAAGAAGGGATGGAGCCTAGCTTTATTGAAGGGCTCCCCGGCCAAACTGCAACAAAAAATAGCTGGGCATTGTGGTGGACACCTGTGGTCTCAGCTACTCAGGAGACCTGAGGCAAGAGAATCGCCTAAGCCCAGGAGTTGGAGGTTGCTGTCAGCTGTGATGCCACAGCACTCTACTGAGGGCGATCAAGTGAGACTCTATCTCTAAAAAAAAAAGGTGATTTTCTGTATTTTATTTTTCCAGTGAGTGAGTTATAAAAGTAGTAAAACCTGTCTCAAATGTGGCTTTTAGAGATTTCTGGAGATTATTTTTTATAAAAGAGAAAATAATCCCAAAGGAAGTTAAAATACTTCCAAAAGTTTTGTCCTCAAAGTAAAGGAAAGTGAAACTTTCTTTCCTTATTTGAGAGGAAAGAAGGCTATCACAGGGAATTCTGAATCTTCTGGATGTATCGAGAAGCCCTGGTTACACTGAAGGACACGGAGGACAGAGTGGTCAGGGCAGAGCTGAGTCAGTGTGCATTAAGTGTCCTTAGGTGAGGGCTTCAGGAGAATGGAGGGAGACACAGGTGCCGAAGGAGCCTGGCATGGTGTTTGACCAGTATGCCTAGGGTCAGACAGGGGGTCTTGGTGGTAGAGGAAAACTTTGGCCCCATCATTTGACCTGAATCTCAGCTGCAAAGGGCCTCAAAATGCAGTCTACACCTGTGAATTCTGTCAATTAGCATCCTTAATAAGTAACCTTATATGCCCAGTGTTGGGGAGGTCTGCACTTCATAGCAGGCCTCCTGTCTTTGGACAGCTCCATTGTACAGTTCTTCATCCTACTTAACAAAAATCTTTTCTCCTGTAAATTCCACTCCTTGTTCTTAGGTCTGCTTTTGTCCTCATACCAAACAAGTTCATCTTTTCTCTCCAGGGACCCATGCCATCCCAATACCCATTCACCTACCTTCTCTTATTCCATCTGCATGTTCTCTCCCCTTCCCTCGCCTTTCTTTCTTTTCCTTTCCCTTCCCTCCCCTCCCCTCTGATACAGTCTCTATTGCTCTGGGTAGAGTGCTATGGTGTCATAGCTCACAACAACCTCAAACTCTTGGGCTCCAGTGATCCTTTCATCTCAGCCTCCCAAGTAACTAGGACTACAGGCGCCCGCCACAATGCCTGGCTAGTTTTTCTATTTTAGTAGTGATGGGATCTCATTCTTGCTCAGGCTGGTCTCAAACTCCCGAGCTGAAGCAATCCACCCACCTTAGCCTCCCAGAGTGGTAGGATTACAGGCATGAGCCACCATGCCTAGACAATCGGTATGTTTTTTCATTGCTTATCTCCCATGGTTTTCCCACTTGAAATCCAAGTCTTTCTCTGGAATGATCTTCATTTAGCCTGTGCTCCTTAAGATGTGGTGCCCTGAGCAAAACATCTACTGATGTTTACATGCCTCTGTCCAGATGAAAACCTCTTCAGGAGTGGCCCAATGTGACCCCAGCCCTTGCCCCAACAGTTGACAGCCCGCTGTGCTTACTGGTTCGGATGGCCCTCAGAGTTTGGATTTCCAATTTTGCCAGAGGCAGTGGCTACCCCTGAGGCTGGGGTTTACTGATGCACCCAGAACTCTACTTCCTGGATCCTAGTCACACACGCAGGTGCTCAGCTCTGTCAGTGTAGGTGTGATACACGACACTCCAGGTGCAGCTTGACCCCGACAGAGTAGGGAAAGGCTCTTGCCTCCCTTATCCTAGTTTCTTTCCTGTTGGGTCTCAGCTCACATAGCTTCTTTTGGTAGCCCAAAAGAAGCACACTTGTGTTTCATGGTCAACCAGATTAAATTTGTTTCAGTGCTGCTGCTGTAAAGCCATGTTTTTCCCAACCTGCACTTGTACCACTGATATTTGGCCCTCCAGAATCCCATCTTTTTAGATTAAGCCTGTCAAATCAACTCATGGTTGATTTATCATTGTTGATTTGTGCTGGGAGCAATACAAGGGATAGAAAACAGCCCGGTAAGATATGAAGGAAGCCAAAATTAATGCCCGAGCCAGCAGGGGCGGTTCTCAAACATGGCCCAGCAAGTTCCTGGATGCCAGGGCCCTGAGGACTGGCAGGTTCTTCTACAGGCCCTTAATAAGTGCCAGATCGTTCCTCTCCTGTCCCCTCTGATTCTGCTTCTGGGTTAGGGCACAAATCAGGAAGCTCTCCTCTAAATCTGGCAGTCGCCCCTGTTCAGAGAGTGTAGTGACTGGCCTGAGTTGAACCACCTGTGAGACTGACCTAGCTATTGGTGTAATTTGGATGACCAGCTGTTTGCTGTCACTGCAGAATCCTTCTGGCCAGAGGGGACTGTCCAGGGAAATACACACAATTTTATGTGATGGAGCTTGTGCCTAACCCCATCGGGCCACTGTTAGCTCTGGTAGGCCAGTGTTTCATTTAACTTCGCCTAACTCTAAGAGTAGCAGAAACCCCTGGAAGTCTGGGGCTTTGTGGCTTCAGGGGACTCAGGCTCCTAGTTTCTTTCTGTCATCCTGAGGGTGGCTCTCCTGTCAGGGTCCTGTAACATGAAAGACTCCAGCCTCAGTGCAGGCAGACAGAAGCAAAAAAGCAAGGAGGAAGGGAGGGGCCGCACCTGCACCAGGAAAGCAAGACTATCCCAGCAATGATCATGGCTTCTGCTTGCACCTTATTGGCCAGAGGTGGGTCACGTGGCCACTTGGGTGGTAGTCTGGAAAGGGTTGGGCATGTTACTAATCCTAGACAAAGTTCAGATTTTATTAGTGAGATAGAAGAGAAGAATGGACATTAGCAAGCAAAAAGCAGCGTCTACTACAGCTGGGCTGTGGCCTAGAGCTGATTTTATTTACAGAGATTTTAGGGCTTTGGCAGTAAAGAGTCTCAAAAAGGAATCCCCTAGAGAGGAAAGTCTTTCCCCATCCTCCTCCCCAGTGGATTTGAACTTTGGTTGCAGGTTACAATAATTTTGGGGGGTCGGGTAGGTGGGTGGGAAAAACCTGTGCTTTACGCCTGGAGGTTCTGATTTAATTAAGAGGCAAGGCCAGGTGAGGAAATAGTTTAAAAAGCTTCCCTGTGATTTTTTTAAAAAATCATTTTATGGAGAATTTCAAATATCTACAAAAGTAGAAAGTGGTATATTGATCCCTAATGTACCGTACACCCTGGCCTCCATCATTATCAGCACATGGCCAAGCTCATTTTGTCTATCTCCCCACCCCTCCCCTTACTGGGTTATTTTGAGTGAATCCCTAGACATAATATTTTATTTACAAATATTTTAATATCTTTCTCAAAACCGGTTTTTCAACATTCTTTATCTCCCAGCACACTTGAACCTATTGTTAAACTTCCTCAGCACACTTACATTCTGCTGATCAAAAAAATAGTAAAACTAATATACTTACTGTGCTTTGAGCTTCTTTTGAAAGTAATTTAATGAATGATCTTTAAAAATTTTTGTGGCACACCTAAGATTGTCTCATAGCATACCAGTACACTGCGGCACACCAGTTGAAAAATCACTATTCTAAACAATAAGAACACATTTTTTGTTGTTGTTTGTTTGTTTTGTTTTGTTTTGTTTTTGTAGAGACAGAGTGTCACTTTATCGCCCTCAGTAGAGTGCCGTGGCGTCACACAGCTCACAGCAACTTCCAACTCCTGGGCTTAGGCGATTCTCTTGCTTCAGCCTCCCGAGTTGCTGGATTACAGGCGCCCGCCACAACACCCGGCTATTTTTCTGTTTTGCAGTTCAGCCGAGGCCAGGTTTGAACCCACCACCTTCGGTATATAGGGCCGGCACCCTACTCGATGAGCCACAGGCACCGCCCAAGAACACGTTTTAATACCATAACTACATAACCATGATTACATCCAAATGGTCAGGAAGGAGCACCTGAGAACAATTGCTCCTGATCTGGAGTGAATTAAACACGAAGACTTCGGGCAAAACCCTTCCCACTGAATCAGAATGCCAGTGCAAGGGACCTGGGAGTCTGCATTTTAACAAGCTCTGCAGGTGCTTCTTAACTAAAGTTTGAGATTTAAGGTGCTAATGCCTTCTCAGGGCCCAGGCCCCCACAAATTGAGAAGCAGCCCCAAGACAGAGATTCCCCAGGAACCGTAGGAACTCCACAGTGAGAGAGAACCTGGAGCAGGATGAAGCAATCCCAGCAGTGGCCAAGAGGGAAAGGCTGAGCAGACAGGCAGTGCCAGGAGGACACTCTTATGCCAGCCGAGTTGCCCAGCGAGATTCACAGCCCTGCCTCACCCACTGTGTCAGGATTCTGCTTCTCAGGGATAAGGTGTGGCAGGATGGAGCCTTGTGCTCGCTGTAAAAGTAGAAATGTGTCATTGACAGATGGATATGAGCATCACAGCCTGGTGTTATACACCCAGAGTCAGGATGAGGAGGTGTGTTAGAGGAAGTCTGACAGCAACTCTGAAATAAAGCCTTTCTTTTGCTGAAAGCTTTTTGTTCCTTAATAAAATAGCAAATAATACTAAGGGGGTGGCTCTTAAGGAGAAAAGCAGAAATAGTCTAGTTCCATCAGGAACACCTTCTTGGTCTTTGTGCAGGGCAACACTGGGGATCGTGGGAGAACAGTGACTCTCTTTGGTTAAAGTCATTTTCCTAACTTTGAATACACTAAGCACCCTGCTCGCTTGAGATCGTCTGTGCACAAGGGCTTACTGTGCAAAGATACTATTCTGTGGTAGATCAGAGGGGCAGGGGGTTACCCTGGAAGATTTCCTTAGTGGACTCTATTTCTGTCCAGTGAACCCCACGTTCTTTAAGAATGTGAAATAACAAACTTTGATGAATTTTTTGAAACTTAGTATGTTCACATGGTGTAAAATTCAAATGGCACAAAATGTTTCACAGAATAAGTATGTCTATCTCCCACCTCTTTTCCCCTATTACCGGTTGCTCACTCACCCTACCTCCTCCACTGGTTTGAAATTTATTTAAAAACTAATAGGATGGGTGGCGCCTGTGGCTCAAAGGAGTAGGGCACTGGTCCCATATGCTGGAGTTGGTGGGTTCAAACCCAGCCCCAGCCAAAAACCACAAAAAAAAAAAAAAAAAACAAAAAAAAAAACTAATAGGACTTCTGCTTCTGGGAAAATAGAGTGGATGTGCTTATTTTTATTTCTACTGTTTAGTACAACTAATAAAACTGAGTTTTATATAAAACAAGCATAAAAAGACTCGAAAAGGTAGAGGCCACGTAGGGCCTTCAGGACCCAAGAAATGACATGGTAATGAGTTCTCGAAGTTTTCTTTTGCTTCATGTATCCCAGACTTGGAGCCAAAGAAGCTGGCAGGGATGCCAATAAACTCAGATGCAAAAGGCCCCAACAACAGTCTGCTCTTTCTAGCCAAAGGACGGGCCTAGTAAGACAGAACAAGTGGGTTTGTTTCAGGGATCCAAGAATGGTTTACGATTTGAAATTCAATCTTATCCAAAAAAATCATATTATCCTATCTATTAATGCAGAAAAAGCAAAATTTAACACCCATTTATGATAAAAAAAAAAAAAAAAGTAGGAAAATAGACAGAGGAGGGAACTTTTTGAACCTGATAAGGGTGAGAAGGAAGTAGGTGTAGGTATAAAACAGAAAACCTACAGCTAATGTCTACTTAACAGTGAGAGACTAAATGCTTTGCCCCTAAGATGAGGAAAGGATATTTGTTCTCACCCAACACAGTGATATAAATTCTAGCCAAGGCAATAAGGAAGAAAAAAAAAAAAAAGAAATAAAATTCATATAGATCAGAAAAGAAAAGATAGATCTCTTTGTTTGTAGATTACATAATTATCTACAAGGAAAATTTCAAAGAATCCACAAAAAGCCCCCAAAACTCATAAATAAGTTTAGCCAGGTCACAGGATACAGGATAGCACACAAAAATCAATTGTATTGCTATATACTAGCAATGAACATGTGGATATCAAAATGATAAATAATACCATTTATAGTTGCTCAAGAAAAAAAATCTTAAGTGTAAATATAACAAAGCATGGATAAGATTTGTATGCTGAAAACTACAAACCACTGATGAAAGAGATCAAAGATCTGTATAAATGGAGACCTATACTGTACTCAGGGATTAGAAGACTCAACAAAGGAAAGACGTTAATTCCCCCCAAATTCATATACAGGTTCTATCAAAATTCAATCAGATTTTTTGTAAAGACAAGATTATTCTAAAATTTATATGGAAAGGCAAAGGACATAGAATACCTGAAACAATTTTAGAAAAGAAAAATAAGATAGGAACACATAGATCAATGAAACAGAATAGAGAATTCAGAAATAGGTCCACACAAATGTACCCAATTGATTTTTTGACAAGTGCAAAAGTGATTCAATGGAAGAAAAAAATAACATTTTCTACTGGTGTTAGAGCAATTAGACAATCATAGCCAAAACCCAGCAGCAACAACAAAACAAACTTTGACCTAAGTCTCACATCTTATACAAAAATTAACTCAAAATTGATCATAGACTTAAAATGTAAAACATAAAACTATAAAACTTTTAGAGAAAAACAGAAGAAAATCCTTGGGATCTAGGGGTAGGCAAAGAGTTCTGAGATTTGACATCCAAAGCATGACCCATAAAAAGAAAAATTGATAAATCAGGCTTCATCAAAATGAAACACTTTCTCCCACAATAGGTCCTGTTATGAGGCTAAGAAGACAAGTTGCAGCTTAGGAGAAAAGATTCGCATTACCACACATATAACAAAGGACTAGCTAGTGCTCCTAAAATACTCAAAGTTCAATAGTGAAAGAACAGTCAATCAGATTAGAATATGGACAAAAGACAGAAAGAAACATTTTACCAAAGAAAATATACAGATGGTGCTGTAGTCTAAATATTTGTGTTCCCCTGATTCATATGTTGAAATCCTATCCTTAAGGTATTTGTATTAGGAGGTGATTAGGTTATGAAGACAGACAGCTCAGGAAAAGCATTAGTGCCCGTATAAAACAGGCCCAAGAGAGACCCCTTGCCCTTCTACCATGTGAGGTTATGGTGAAAAGACACCTGTGTATGAAGGAAGTAACCCTCACCAGACAGTCTGCTGGCTCTTTGACCTTGAACTTCCCAGCCTCTAGAATTGTAATAAATAAATAAATTTCTGTTGTTTATAAGCCCCCCCTTCTATGGCATTTTGTTATTGCAGTCCAAACAGACTAAAGCAGATGGCAAATAAACATGGAAAGATGTTTGACATCATTAGCCATCAGAGAAATGCAAATTAAAACCACAATGAAAAACCCAATTATAGCACAGGAATACAGGGATAGGGGAAAGGGAGGGGAGGGGTGGGGGGAGGATGGGTAGAGGGAGGGCAATTAGTGGGAACACACCTACGGTGCATCGTAGCAGGGTACTCGCGAAACTTATTAAAGGTAGAGTATTAA
>CAUYON010159985.1:0-21761 GCA_963573935.1 Arctocebus calabarensis | reverse complement strand
TCAAGGAAATGCCATGAAGGATATCTGTAACAGTATGATCAAAATATTTCTGAATGTATATGAATCGTGCCCTGTGATTGCACCAATGTACATAATTATGATTCAATAAAATTATTAAAAAAAAAAAAAAGAAAGAAAGTTTTCTTCATTCAAAATTTTCTGGTTTGGAGGGATTATTTCACTTCCCTTGGGTTGGTAAGTGACATTTTTTTTTTCCATGAAACCATGAAGCTCATATCCCATCTCAGACTTTGGCATCAATCAACAGTGTTTTCCTACAGGCCACATTATATGCTACAGGGATTTTGTTGCATCCTGAATAAAAATGTATACTATCACCAAAAGTCTACAACTCTACAGAGAACTTAAGCTGCAAGGACTCCAAAAGGTTATGAAATGCTCCATTTGAGGTTCCTGAATGCAGCCATTCTCATCACCCTCTCCTGTAACTCCCCTTGTCCTAGCTTTCTTCCTCTCTTATTGGGACATTATGAAATAGCTTTCTGGTCAGTGTCCTTGCTTCCATTTTTGTGTCCCATCCATGCACTCACCAGTCTGTGACACACATAGCAACTGCTTTGAAACAAAACTCATATTACGATAAAGTCCAAAGTGTTTAATGCAGCCTCCAAGGTCCTCTAAGATCCCCTCCTGCTGCAGGGGCTTCCTGGCCGCATCACACCATCTACTACTTCCTTACAGTCTTGATCTCTCCCACAGTCATTCACATGGTTCACTCCTTCACTTCCTGTGGTCCCTGTTTAAATGCCTTATTCAAAAGGACTTTCATCATCATTCCATATCCCATCCCTCACATTGCCATCTTCTTACCTTGCCTTAGTTTTCTCCATAGTACTTATCACTGACTATATATATGTATACACACATACACATATTATATATGTGTATATATATATATAGTTCTCGTATGCCTATTGTATTGCTATATATATATACACATATATATTATTATTTACCTCTTATATAATATTATATATGTGTGTGTGTATATATATATATAGCAATACAATAGGTATATATATATATATATAGCAATAGGCATAAGAGAACTATTGTACTGATAATTTCTTGTAGTACAATGTAAGCTTCAGGAAAACAGGGCATTTGCTTTATTCCTACTATACATATGGAACCTAGAATAGCATACAGCATATAAGATGCTCAATAAATTTTGCTGAATGAGTGAATGGTATACAAAATTGTAAAGATTCATGGGAACAACCAAGAGAACTTCCTCATCCTAGAGAGGATACAGAATAGACAAATGGATTGAGTAAATTACTGAAACAACAAAAGTAAAACAACAAAACAACAAAAGTAGTTTTGAAGTGTATTAGTCCTGAGAGAGTATCATTGCAAAGAAATGGGAAATTTAGATTAAATCCTAAATTCTAAATTAAACCCACCTAATTTCTCTTAATATTGTACTTTACAATTGATAGCTGCCCTCGGGGCCTAACTCAAATAGAAAAATTAGAGAAATTTATTTCCAAGTAGAAAGAACAAAGAAAATGCTAACTACTTATTCAATGAGGCTACATCTGGCAGTCATGTTATTTAGATGCATTCAGACACATGCATACACAATACATGCTCATTTGCAATATGTCAGCTAACATGACAGTCTATTTTAAACTACAAAAGTCTCCAGGTAGACAAACAGAAGAGGCACAGATGCTTATAAATGTACAGGCTATTTCTTTATGTGCTATATATATCATCATCACATGTCTTTTCTGCGGAGAGATATGCTAGCAACACTTGGAACTTATATGCAAGGATATTGTAGATACATTTTTAGAGAAACTTCTGAATTTCATGTATATATTCGATATAAATTGACAATACTGGAATTCATGAGAAAAAGCACTCAGGAACAGCAAATGAGTTCGTTATAGCGATACAATAAATTTACTATGTGGTGAGATTTTATGGAGGACTATTTAGTTCTTCCTTATATACAGTCACATGAATAAACTCACCTGTTATGAAGTAACTAACATAAGCTTTACCTCTTAAGGATCTGTGTGATAGGTCCCTGCTATGAGGTCATTTCAAGTGGCAAGTGAAGATGGTAACAAGGTAAATGTTTGAGATTTCTCTCTATTTTTGTATACTATGTATATTTTACACTAACAAATTAAAAAATCCTGACTGTTTCCTTTTTTCCTTCCTACATTCTGACATTGTTTCCTGCCTTCTCCCATCTCTCTTTTCTTCTGCCTCTTCCTTCTTCTTCCCATCAAAAAATATTTATCAACCTTTTTAAATGTGCTAATCTTGAGCATGCAAAAGGCATAAAATAATGACCAAGTACTTAAAGCCCACTATGAAAAAAAGAAAAAGAATTTACTAGATGTACTAGAAAAATAAATCGACATTTTTATTTCGATGCATTTGCCATCAGAAACTGTTACAAATATGTAATAATTTCTTGGTTGTAAGCCTGCAGCCACCAGCTTTTAAAATTCATTGTATGCAGCACTAAGAGAATTAGGCTCCTCAGAGGAGACTGCATACTAGTTACCATTCTGTTTCTTTAAAAAAAAAAAAAACAATAAGGATAATGCTCCTTTTAAATGTTTAAACATTTTTTCTGATTAAACCGTCTATTTCTGCTGACTCACAACAGATCCTGGCCTGGTACTGTTTATTAACTTTCCTATGAACATATTGTTTATAGCAGGTGTCTGATTAACATAACTGGTCACTGAAGGCTCATTCTTGGTTACATAAGAGAATAGCTTTGCCTGAGAGCAGGGCCAACTCCTCTATAACCTCATTTATTTGAATCCTAATCTGATTTTATCCCCTCCCAACTTTCCCTATTGCTGAGTGACTCATTCTTGGCTGGCTAGACAAATGTGCCCTCAGTTTACCAGATCATTGCAGAAAATCGTTTGAATATGCCTGTACAGATAGGACCTCATGATATATGAAAGCTGTCTTTACCTTAAAAATGTGTTACTTATTCGTTAGAAATAACATCCAAACCAAATAGATACAAATGCAATAACATGCCCATTAGCCTAATAAACAAAAGTGATGCTGGTATTACCCCGGGGGCAGTAGGAATAAGTAACACATTTACGAAAGACCTACAAGAGACACCCCATATTTGAAATCATATCCCCCGGACACCAAACAGATCACTTATTAACAAGAAAGTATCATCTAGGATATACTAGAGAATCTCCACAGGCTTTCCTGACAGTTTTGGAAAGTTCTGAGAGGAGCGGGCTTTCCCTGAAGGGTAATGTTTTTCTTTTCCCTGAGACAAGAAAAAAGACACTGAATCATTTACTTTTATCATCTTTAGGATGATGGGCATATGCTGTATGCTACCTTTTTTATTTTTTCCTACACCACTAATTTTAGAGGAAAGTAGGGCAGATTTTTCTTTTACAGCTCTTAGTACCGGCTTGTGTACTTCACTCTGCTGTAGCTGGTGACACCATCCCTCCCTTCCTTTCTAGATACAAAGTTCTATTCTATGCACTGGGTCACAGTGGACAAGAAAGATAAGATCCTGACATATTAGAAATCAACAGGCTAGTGGAGGAGATGGACAATAAGCAAATGAACATGTAATATAATATCATGTAATGACAAGTGGAATGAAGGAAGTAAGTACTAAGGAGACAGGGTAGCGGGCAGTCGGCAGACAAGTGGGCGATTTCAGAGAGGAAAGTCATGGAAGGCCTTTATGAGCAATTGATACTTCAGCAGTAGATGTGAGTCAAACTCTTGGAAACATGAGCCATGTGGAAAGAAAATTCTGAATAGAAGAAATGGCAAGAGCAAAGAATTCAGGGTACTAAAAAAAAAGTCAAGTCATTAGTCTGACTGGAGTGGAATGAGAAAAGAGAGCGAAGAGGGCTCAGAAAAGTGGAAGATTTATCACTTACTAGGAGTTTTATTCTACATGTGATAGGAAGGTACCAAAGAACATTTAAAATTTTAATTTGAACTATTTTAGACGTAATAAAAACAATTTTTTTTTAAAAAACCACTTGTATATCCAGCATCCAACATCAGAAACATTACAAGGCAGTTGCATATCTCTCATTTCCCAACAGCAACAGCAAAAAACAAACAAACAAACAAAAGATTCTTAGAAATAATAACACAAAGATTTATAAGATCTTTATGAAGAAAAATTTAAGAAAAGCTTATTAAAAGATATGAAAGAAACTTCAATAGATATTATAAGTAGGCAGATTTAATACCCCAAAAGAAATCAGTTCTCAATATTGGCTACATTTTTAATGCACTGTCTACTGGAAACACCAATTTCCACATTGATAGAGAAGTTTAAAAATCCAAGAAGCATGTTATGCCTAGCAGGGAAAGTCCCAGCATTTTTTGATATTGTTTTTATTCTTTGGAATTTTAGTGAATGAGAGTGATGCTACAGAGATTATCTTTTAATATATTTAAATGTATTTCTTACTTTAAAAAATTGGGTACTTTAACTTTCTTGGAATGAAATTATTTGTCACTAAATCTGCAACGTAGTTTAAAAGCAAAAACATTATGAAACCTTGGTTAAGAACCATTAGTTAAGCTGTTGTATTATCTTAAATGTAAATCTTAGTGCTAGAAAATACACGCAATAAATTCAGTGCACATTCAATTTTGTCTTTTCTGATCAATACTATGAATTAAACTCCACCGAAAAACAAAGAGAAAGAGAAGATTCTGATACCTACCTTTAGCACAGGCAGTTATTAATGCTGATAGCATTACTAACGACAATGCACATGCTATGCGATTGTGCTTATACGTGTGTATCTATGTTTACCTCAAACGATGACAAGTGCATATGAATGTGTTTATGGAAATCATGTCCTCCATATGCAAACTGCTAAACATCAGCTGGAAGAATATTTGGTGCCTCATCATGCTAAAAATGTAAGTATTGGTGGATAAGGAATGATGGGCAGGAATATTTCCAAAGAATAAAACCCCAATATCTTCATAAAAGGAACTTGAGGTACTTACCTTAATGCCTAAAAAACTAAGCACCAAGAAGCAGGCCTCTATAAACATCTTTTTTTTTTTTTTCTTTTTTGCAGTTTTTGGCTGGGGCTAGGTTTGAACCTGCCACCTCTGATATAGGGGGCCAGCACCCTACTCCTTTAGCCACAAATGCCACCCTATAAACATCTTTTTTTATAAGCCAGCATGACTTATTAACATAATAGACAATAGCTATAACACAGTACTCCCATATTGATTTTAATGTGAAAATAGAGTTTTAAATTCTGTAAATCAAAATACCAAAATGAAACTCTCATGGGTACATCCTGTATCTGGTGGCAAACATTAAGAAAATATGATTCCAGCTTAAACAATTGGCTTCAATATTGCCAAACCGGCAGCTTCCAGCAAGAGGCTTGGTTTTGCAAATCTGAATTATAAGCTTTAAATTCCATAGCAGTAATAATTTATCTAGCGCATGACAGGCTCCACGGCTTGGGAGCATCATATTACATTATTGAGCAAACCATCATCTCTTTTAAAAGTTTGATTTAGAAATACTAGAAAATTTCTATTACTAAAGGTGACTTAAGAAGCAGACTAAGTAAGAAATGCAAAACTTATTATGAAAATAAAGGACTTAAAACTACTTTTAAGTCCTCTGGAAGTTTTCATTTCACTGTGGGACAGAAAAAGAATCTAGACAATGAGAAATGCCACGGGGGAGAAAATCATTTAATACTATGTTTATGATGTTGGAAAATTATATCTAAATATTGCATTTCATAAGAAGTGCATTTTTATTAATATAAAAAATATTTTATATTAATGTTTCCTTAATTTATCAGAGACCTGCATAGCAAAGTTATTCTCACCAATGACATTATATTCCTGGTATGATAGAAATTTAATCATATATAACAAAAACTTGCCAGTGGATTCCCGCGCATTAGGGGTACTGGGTGTGTAAACTTAAACGGTGATCTAACAAAAGGAGCCTAAAGCCTTACTCTCTAATAGACTTATGAAAGTAATTATGCCTTTATCAAAGTTACGCCATTCTCAAACCTCTGCTATTCCTGCTGTTTCTTAAAGATAGCTATTTTCTACTTAAAGAAAATAGACTTTAGAGGAATAACTTGTGATAAGTAATCCTACAAAATTTAATCAGATTCTCTGTGCAGCTTATAGTAAAAATACTTCAACCCAAATAACGAAAGACTCAAAGGTTTAAAAAAATCCAGAATGGCTAATTTCGGTAACTCACTAATTGGAGTAACAAGTCATATGACTGTAGTATAGGACAGGAAAGGAGAGGGAGAAAAGTCTTTCACTAGCAGTGATCATTACCAGGGCCTTCAATAGGCTTTGCACAGCCATCACTAGGGTGAAAGAAGACATTGATATTAATAGAGAGATAAAATATGAGATGAGACTATATGTCAAAAACATATACAAAGTACTAAGGGAAAGAGTGGGCAGAATTGTAGGAACAGTTGGCTTGGATTAGGAACTAAAGCAAGGTGACGATAAACAAATCTTTCAGGGTAGACAGTAACCAAAAAGAATAATCAATGCCACAATTATATTAATTATTAACACCGCCTTATCCTCAAAACTAGAGACCCTAAAGTTTGGTCTCTATTTTATCCAAGGGTATTCATTCTGTAGGAAAAAGTGTTTAAATGGCTTATACCCACCAATTTTTATTTATACCCCCAATATAATTTGCATTGTATTTTTAGAAACAACCATTGCCAAGGCAGATAGATAACAGGTGAATAAGAGGCTCAAAACAGTAAGAATCCAATAGGGAAAAGCAGTCACAATCAACTGGATTTCAGTATTGATATGGTATCTTTTAAACAGCAGTTTCAGTAGCATGGTGCCCACCCCACTCACCCAACAATCACAGACATCCCCCATTCAGTGTTACCAGAGTGTCTAGTCTGCTTTGCACCTAATCTTTCTTATATGTTAAACCTTTGTCTTTCTCTTCTTATCTAGTTACCTTGTCTTATGATGATTAAGTCTTAACCACTCTCTAAAACCTTCCTTGTTCTCCAAACTGAACATATAATTAGTACCTGTATTATTTTGGCACTTGTTATATGAACAAATGTCTAAGCACTTATAACATTGTATTAATCTAGGTTATATATGTATCTGTCCTTCCATTTATTATGGGGACTCTGAGATCTTTGAACACTATCACATTTCACAGCACCTATTAAATACTCAAGATGTTTCTTGAATATATTTATAAACAACAATTTCATTGAAAGAGTGTAGATTGCCTTAACCTATGGAATGATATATTAATTTGCTCTTATATATTTCCTTTTGCTTTATGACTTATCACTTCATTTATCAAACAGAGAAGAAAATGTCCTTTTATCTCTCACTTGGCTGAAAGCATTAGATTAAAAAATACTTATTAAATACCAAAGGTACTTATTAAATACCAAGGTATTTGCATTTGCAAAAATGCAAATACCTTATATCTTTGTAACACATACAGAGTCTATAATAGATTCCTAGAAATCTAGCAGTAGACCAAACAGACAGAAGAGAAAAACATCAATCTCTTCTCAAGTGATCTGTATTATATTACACAAATACCTCAAACCCTGCTAAAGAACTTCATGGTAGAACACTTCAGGGGACACATTTCATTAGTGAAGTGGAGGTAATAATAAAATAAATATTTTTTATTCTTTAGTTATTAAGCACCGAAGTTTTCTAATATTAACCACACGTCTAAATCATACTTATTGCCTCATTTCTAATCATCTGATTGTGTACTATGAATTCCATTTTTGCCTGCCTTTGTACTTTTGAGCATTCTGTTCTTTTCAAGTAAACAAATGTAGATCTCTATGTGTCAGGGCTCTACCAAAGTGCCTTGTGACAAAGATATAAAGATCTGGACCAATATCAAAATGCCTAAAATTAGGATTGTTTTCTCATAATCTGTGATTACATGAAGCTAAATTGATTTGAAAAGGTGAGAAAAAAAACCTATAGCCACTGACATTGACAAACAAGCAGGATAAGAAATAAATGGGAAAAATCTGTAGCTCTGCAGGCCATCGGTACAGTCTGAGTTAGAACCAAGCTGGGGCAACTGCAATCCTTAGTCATAAACAGAGGGTGGAAACCTTTAGGGCTCAAAGTGTTTGAGCAAATACTCTGCCCAGGCATTGACTTGCCACTAAATTATGCAGATTCAGATATGACCCTTAGAGAAGGTACTATAAAAATTAGGAATTAAAGTGATAACTGAACAGAGAAATAAATAATGGAATACCATAGGGGACACAGCTCAGACTCCACATATTAAGTCTAGAGAAATTACTAACTAAAAAGAAAATGAAAACTTGGGGCAGGAGGAAGAATCAAAAATTGCAGAAATATAGTATATAAAATGTCCAATATTCAATAATAACCAATAAGATGAGCTAGGTAAAGAAAGAAGAAAATGTGACCCACATTCAGGACAATAAGCAGTTAAAACAAAGTATTCTGAGTGGATGCAAATGATACATTTAGCAAAGACCTCAAAGATGCTATTATAAATATGTTCAAATAAATAACATATTATATTTAAGGAAAGAAAAATATTATAAAAATTACACAAGAACAGGAATTATCAAGAAAAACAGAATCAATAAAAAGGGAGTAGTTTTGGGCAAACTACAGTAATATTTTCTGTAGTTGAAAATACAATAATGAAGTAAAAAATTCACAAAACAGTTACAGCCACACTTTAAAAGGAAAAAGAAATAGTGAATTTTAAGATAGTTCAATAGGTATTATCTAATTTAAGGAATAAAACAAAAAAAAATCTCAACATAACATCACAGACTTCTGGGGACAACTTTAAGTGTACAAACATTAAATGTAATGAAAGTTATACAAGGAAAGGAGAGAGAAATAAATATAGAGAAAGAAATATTTGGCTGAAAAATTACCAAAATTGATGAAAAACATTAATCTACAGACCCTCAAATTTTAGTGAACCTCAAATATTATAAACAAAGTGATTTACTTCTAAACATGCCATAGCCAAAGTACTAAAAGACATAAGCCAAGACATAATATTGAAAGCAGAAAGAGAAAAATGCTCTTATAGTACAGAAGAAAACAACAACAAAAAAAGATTAATGGCTAATTTTCCATAATAATTAGCTCAGAAGGCAGTGAAAAGATTTGGTCAAAGTGTTGACTAGAAAATAAAATTGGCAGCCAAGAATATTATATCCAGAAAAATTTATCTTCAAAAATGAAGGTAATACAGATATTTCCAAAATTAAAGTAATTAAAAGAATTCACTGCCATAACACCTGCTGGAAAGAAAAAGACACCAGATGGTAATTCATATCCAAAGAAATAATGAAGAGCAAGAGAAAAGGTGAATGTATTCATATATATATATATATACACACATATATATAAAATGAATCTGTATAAAATATATTTTCACATTTATTATCTTAAATCCTTTCAAAAATGTATAATTATATAAGAATATAATTATAAAACTATATTGCTAGGCTTATACATTTTACATGTAAAATTTTATATGTAAAATGTATAAGCCTAGCAAAAAAGGTGGAAGAGTGTCATGGGGGCTATATTGATGCAAAATTACTGTATTTAATTGGAATTTCAGTATTAATCTGAAAAATATTGTGATAAATTAAGATATGCAATGTAATCCCTAGAGCAATCACTGAGTAAATAATTTTTACTATAGAGTTTAAAAATTCATGGTGTAATTATTATGGTACACTAAAAATATATGTACAAAATCCAAAAGAAGGCAGTGAAGGAGGAACATAGGGACAATCACACAGAAATATGAATGAATCGTAGAGAAAATAGCAAAATGATGAACATAAATCATACAGAAATATGAATGAATCATACAGAAAACAGCAAAATGATGGTTATAAATCTAACCATAATAATCATTGTACCAAATGTTAATGAACTAACCCTCTACACAAAGGACCAGGCTTATCAGACTGTGATTTTTAAAAAGCAATATTAACTCTGTGTTGTCTGTAAGAAGATAGTTTACATTCAGCTAGACTACTAGGTTGAAAGAAAATAAACCACAGACAAAAATGTAAGAGCTAAATTATTAAAGCTCTAGGACAAATCATAGAAGAAAACCTTTATTATCTTGCGATAGGCAAAGATTTCTTAGATATAATACCAAAATTATACCCTGGAAAAGAAAAAAAAATTAATAAATTAGATTTCAGGAAAGTTAAGAACTTTTGCTTTTCTACATACCAAAAAGAAAATGAAAAGATATTCCAGGGGAAAAGATAATTGCAAATTATATATCTGATAAAGAATTTGTATCCAGAGTAAAAATCTAATAATTCAATAAGGATATGAAGCTCTCGATGAAAACAACATGCAAAAGTTTTGAACAGACTTCTCCTCTAGAAGATATACAAATGTCTGATACATGCATGAGAAGATGCCCAACTTTGTTATTATTAGTGGAGGGAATTACAAATTAAACCACAATGAGAAAGGCATAGCAGAATTATATAACAAAAAGGTGGAAACAACCTGTGTCTATCAACTGATGAAAAGATAATGAAAATGTCAATTATTCATACAATGGAATATTATTCAGCAATAAGGCAGAATGAAGTCATAATATATGTTACAACATGATGAACTTCAAAAGTATTAAGTGAAAAAAGCCAATTACAGTGGACTACATATTGTATAATTCTGTTTATAAGAGATTTCCAGAAATGGCAAACATAGACAGAAACCAGATCAATGGTTGCCTGGGGCTAAGAGTCAAAGTAGGGATTGACTACCCTCTACTTTTATTTAGCAACCTCAGAAAAACAGAATGAAAAACCAAATTGCTTAAAATTAAATTTCTGGTAGATGGAGGCAAGAAATGAAAAGTCAGTCACCGTAGAAAAACAGTGAGGTCATGAACTGTGGTTTGTACCAGCAACATATGTATAGTATGATCAGATTGCTATCACTTTGGTGAGAAGATAAATAGGCAGAAAAATTCCCCAAATGTAAATGGTGGCATTTAAAAGATCCATATAAGACCTGGCTACCTATTCTAGCTCACCCATGGTCAATAGCCATAGGCTATCCTCAAACATAAATTTGCCACTATTTTTCATTTTACCTTTTGTTTTTAATGTATATTTTCAAAATGGATTACATTTCATTTTTAGAAGTTATTTAATGCTATGGTAACGTGTTATCTCTGACACTTTGCATTCTTTTGCCTTTAGAATTTGCTAGTCTCATGTCTTACACCCTAGAATCCTCTACTACCATCATTAAATTCTTTAAACTCCTTTTTATGTGATGAAAACTTCATTGTTAAAGTGCATTTTCATGTGAAAGAATTTTAACAGAAAATCATTATATGCTCCCCATCAAATAACATAAAGCCACATCTTGATAAGGTAGCAGAAAAATGCAGCATTGTCTGCGTGGAGTGGACAAACTTGTGCTCTGAGGAATAGCAGGTCCACCATGTATTTGCCACCAACTACTCAAGGAGTCTAAAATAATTCACATGATTTCTCAGGCCACAATTTCTTGAGATGCACAGGATATTTTAGGTTGCATAACATATAAATACCTTTCATGTTTTTTTAAATTTTTGTCTAAGGCTTCATGCTAAAAATGGACTTATTTGCACTGTCGAGATTTCTAATCATTTTAAGTGTAAAAGATGAACTAAAAGTTCTACTTATATGCTGGAAAAATACTGGAAAATCTTCAAAGTTCAAAGAGTAGGCAGATTTGTGAATACACCATACAGAACCATAATGAATTATTTTGCTTACTTTCAGATATAGTATTCCATTATAAGTTTCATTTGTTGGGGTATTCTATTATAAATTTCATTCATTCATTTAAATGAATATCAAGTAAAGATTTTCATGTTTGTATAATCTGTAGCCTTTAAGATATGCCTATACATGCAGCCCAAAGTTGCTTCATTCTCCCAAAGGAATATTTTTTGGCAAAAATCATGTCCTCAGTCACAAATTTTCTTGTTACCATAGTGATAAGAATGAAGAATGAAAACAAAAGAGAACCTAAAAATACCTGAAGACATACAGACAGTTTTAGGAATGTGACCTATTTGGTGTCGTACCCTGAAAAAGTTAATCAATTGAATTAACTACATGAGTGTTAGGTGAAATTTTCTACTGCATAAAAAATGCGTAGGTTGCACATCTGGAGCCATTATACACAAAAGAAGTCAGTATGAATGAAGATGACTGACAATGTGAAATGCAAAAAAATCATATTCTCTTAAAATGAAATATATAAGAGAATCAAATAGAAATCCATTAATTTGGTTCCTTTTCCTATAATTTTTGTATTCTTTTCATTATTTTAGAAAAATCTCCATTTTTAACTGAAAGCTTCCAATCACAAAAAAAATTTTTTTAACTAGATGGTTCACTATAACTAGACATATATTTTAAATTATACTAGAGTGCCCCTTTCTACAAAGGAAAGCTTCCCAATCCTGGGAAAGCTTCCCAATACCTTTTTAAACTAAGTTTAGTTTTGAAAATTCTAGGGGGATTTTTGTTTGTTTTTAATTCTTTTTTATTTCAGAATATTACTGGGGTATACGTTTGGTTACACAGTTTCTTTTGTACATTTCAAGCCAAAGTTTTAAGTGTGCCCTTCATCCAGAATGAGTGCATTATACCTGTTAAGTGTGAGTTAACCCAATCTCTCCTTCCCCCTCCCACTTACTTGATTCCCATTAAGTTTTATTTCCTTAAGTGTACATAAATGTTGATTGACTAGTTCCAAATTACTATTGAGTAGTGTTTGTTTTTCCTTTTTTTTTTTCTCCTGAGATAAGAGTCAAACTATGTCACCCTTGGCAGAGTGCCATGGCATCATAGCTCACAGCAACCTCAGACTTGTGGGCTTAAGCGATTCTCTTGCTTCAGCCTTCCAAGTAGCTGGGACTATAGGCACCCACTAGTACACCCGGCTATTTTTTGTTGCATTGTCATTGTTGTTTAGCTGGCCTGGGCTGGGTTCGAACCTGCCAGCCTCCGTGTATGTGGCTGGCTCCATAACTGTGTTATAGGGGCCAAGTCTGTTTTTCCATTTTTATGATACTTCACTTAGAAGAATGGCCTCTGGGCTTATTGAGGTTGTTACAAAAAAAAAATTAGATCACCATTATTTTTTTATGGCTGAATATTACTCCATGGCATACAAATGGCACATTTTACTAATCCTCTCACATATTGATGGGCATTTGGGTTGTTTCCAAAACTGTGCTGCTATAAACACTTGAGGGCAAGTATGTTCATGATAGAATGTCTTTTGTTCCTTTGGGTAAATGCCTCATAGTGAAATTTCTGGATTGAATGGTACATCAAAACTCTTGTAGATATTGGCCTTGGTAAAGAATTTATAAAAACAGACCTCAAAAAGCAAACACAGCAACAACAAAAAAACAAGTGGGACCTGATCAAATTTAAAAGTTTCTGTATAGCCAAGGACACAATCAATGGAATAAAAAAAAACCACAGAATGAGAGGAAATATTTGCATGCTATGTATCTGATAAAGACCTGATAACTAGAATCTACAAATAACTCAAGCAAATCTGCAAGAAAAAATCAAACAACCCCATTAAAAAGTGGACAAAAGACATGAACAGAAACTTTTTAAATGAGTATAGTTTAATAGCCAACAAACACATGAAACATGTTCAACATATCCAATCATTAGGGAAATGCAAATCAAAACCACAATGAGATATCACCTAACTCTAGTGAGAATGGCTTATATCAACCAGTCCCAAAACAACAAGTCCTGACATGGTACAGAGAGAAAGAAACATGTTTACACTATGTTTACACTAGGACTATAAACTAGAACAACCTCTACAGAAAGTAGTCTGCAGATACCTCAAAAGACTGAAAATTCTAGTTAGAATGACAATTATAATAGACTTAATTGTTTACAGAAACCTACTTTATTGCAAGGCACTAAGCTAGTCTATGAAAGATGAATAAAAGGCAGTCCTTGCTATCAAACTTTTTTGACTATCTACCTAATTATGTTTTCATAAAATTGATTTTTTTTTAAATGGCCCCATACTGCAAAATGTAAAAAAGCATTTACCTTGATGTGAAGAGACCAGGGTTAAAGTTCTAGCTCTGTCAATGAGCTCAGGAAAGTTTCTTTCTAAAACTCAGTTCTCTCATCTAATAAAATAAGAATAAGTGAACCTATCACCTTCTCTGGTACACAGAGCAGTATGATAATCAAAAGAGATGATATTGGTGGAAACCATATCCCTATAAAAATGAATCATTATACAATTAGGTTCAATGTTTAAACATTTTTTTTAAAAAAAATTGTGAAAACTTATTTTCATAATTATTTAAAAATATATGAGAATTATTTATAGATAATAACATTTATTAAGCTCATATGTCAAAATTCTAATGGAATTTTAGGAAAAAAATACTACAATTCATATGTACCCACAAAAGACCCTGAATAGCCAAATTAATCTTGAGAAAGAACAAGGTTGGAAGCCGCGCACTTACTGATTTCATACTGTATTACAAAGCTGGTTTTGGTATCCAAAACAGTGTGGTACAAGAACTAAAAACATATAAATAGACCTATGAAATAAAATAGCAAGTCAAAAACTAAAACCACACACGTAGCAGGCAGCTAATCTTGACCAGGGTGCAGAGAATAGTTTTCCTCGATGACCGGGGGAAAGGAGAGTTTCTTCAATAAATGATGTTGGAAAAAACTTGATATCCATATGCAAAAGAATGAAATTGGACCCTTATCTTATACCATATGTAAAAATTAACTTGAAATGGATTAAAGACAAAGTCTAAAACTGTTAAATTCCTAGGATGAAAACTAAGAGAAAATCTTCTTTACAGTAGTCTTGGCAATGGTTTGTTGGATATGACCAAAAGCACAGGCAACAGAAGCAAAACAAAACAACAAAGGTGAACATCCAACTAAAAAGCATCCACACAGCAAATGAAATAACCAACAAGATGAAAATGCAACCTACCAAATGGGAAAAAATATTTATGAACCATATATCTGATACTGGGTTAACATCCAAAATAAATAAGAAACTCATACAACTTAATAGCAAAAAAAAAAAAAGAAAAGAAAAAACTAAAAATGTCAATGAACCTGAAAAGACATTTCTCCAAAAAAGACTTGCAAATGTCCGACAAATATATTAAAAAAATACTCAACATCACTAATCACCAATGCAAGTCAAAACCATGATGAAATTATCACTTCACATCTGTTATGATAACTGTTATCAAAAAGGCAAGAGATAAGAAGCGCTGGTCAGGATGAGGAGAGAAAGGAATCCTTGTATACTGTTGGTAGGAATCTAGATTGGTACATCTATCATGTAAACAGTATGGAAGTTTTTCAAACAATTAAAAATAGAACTATCATAAGACCTAATAATCCTCCTCCTGAGTATATATCCAAAGGAAATGAAATCAGTTTGTCAAAGAGCTATCTGCACCACAACATTCATTGCAGCATTATTCACGATAGCCAAGACAGGGAGTTAACCTGTGTATAACAATGGATGAATGGATCAAGAAAAGAATATACCACGGCCAAGCATAGTGGCTCGTCCTTATAATCCTAGCACTTTAGGAGGCTGAGGTGGGTGGATTGTCTGAGCTCACAGGTTCAAGACCAGCCTGAGCAAGTTCAAGAACTCATCTCTAAAAAACATCCAGGCATTGTGGCAGGCTCCTGTAGTCCCAGCTACTTGGGAGGTTAAGACAATAAAATTGCTTGAGCCCAAGAGTTTGAGGTTGCTGTGAGCTCTGATGCAACAGTACTCTAATGAGGGCAACAAAATAAGATTCTGTCTCAAAAAAAAAGACTATACCTAATGGAACATTCTTCAGCCTTAAAAAAGAAGAAAATTCTGCCATTTGTGATGACAAAGACGGACTTTGAGGACATTATACTAAGTAAAATAAACCAGGCATGGGAAGACAAATATTGTATAAATCTCACTTATATATGGAATCTAAAAAAGTTGATCTTATAGAAGCAGAGAGGGTGGGAAATTGAAGAAAGGTTGGTGAAAACATTCAAATTTTCATTTAAAAGACAGATAAATTCTAGGAATCTGCTATACAGCATGGTGAATGTAGTTCATAATACTATATTATATACTTGAACTTTGCTGAAAAAGTAGATCAATACACCCCCCCACACACACACACACACATACACACAGGGTAACTATGAATTGTGGTGGATGCATTCATTAATTACACAATGCAAATGTACCTCAAATCATCACATTGTATACCTTGAATATAAATCATTGTAATTTGTCAATTATACTTCAGTAAAGCTAGAGGAAAAAAGAAAAAGCAAAAAGCTGAGAAGAAATTTAAAGGATTAAAGATTCATTGGGATTTTCCACACCCTGGTGACAATTTCCACCCCCTTCCTAATCTTTAGTAAAGAGAGAAATATTGCCTCATTTAAATTATTAAATATTCTTATATAACACTATCTTTTCATTTGTTTACTTTCATAAAAGAAATAATTTTTAACTGTAAATGTCTATTGCACCAAAATAGCTTACAATGATTATAATTTAAACTTGACATATTCTTCAGTACCAAATCTATCCACAAGAATGATTTTTAGCATCAATATTTAAAATATAATAATTTAAAATACATCTAGCTAGTCATAACGTATTTATATCAAAAAAAGCTATAAAAAGTTAAAATCCTCTCTCCCCTCCTTCTCTTAAAAAAAATTGCTATATTGACTTCTTTTAACATACCTTTTAAATCTTTCTTAATATATATTAATATCAGATACAAAGAAATTTGAGGAAAAATACTTATAAAACAAGTTTAATAAAAGTAAGAGAATGAAGGAAAGGAGCAAGAAAATAAAGTAGGGAGGGAGAAAAGAAGGAAGTAGATAGGCAAAGAAGAAAAGAAGACCAGAAAAGAGAAGCCACTCACTTTGATGGACCAGGTCCCAGACATCATCAATTTGTTTCTGGGTTGGGAAATGACCACAGTCATTGAAGAACTTACTGAGCTCACTTCTGTCTATTCCTTGCCAATATTCTCTCTTGGTAAACATTGTTTCATAGACTAAAAGATCAAAAGGGTAAAAAAAAATACATATTTTTTTCTTTGTAAATAATATATCAAGTACAAGCCATCTAAAAGGTTCATCTGGATTTGAAGAAACTTTAACTCTAGCCTTATTTTCACATCTACCAATAAGCCTCCATGATTAATTACACTAGCACAATGTCAACCTTCTGGCAAGGGTCACAAGAAAATGGACATGCCTTTCCTCCCACAACCCCCAAATTCAGCCACAATGAAAATTGGACTAGATTCCCTAAGAACACTGGTGTCCTCTCTCCTGATCTTTTGATAATTGACCATAGACTCTACATATATCAACATTCAACACATATCACAGGATATAAATTTAATGTCAGGATTTCTGGCAGCCTGACTCAGGCTGAACCATTTCAGTGTTCATTATTTATCTGATCCTCTACTTTCCCTCATCTCTTTTTGATTTCTATACACATCATAACTACTAGAATTGGGGATGCCAGTTTGGATTAAGTTAGCCCCTAATTGAGGAAATATCAACTTCTTGCTTGCTAACTTCTTGTATTCTTACTTTTTAGTTATGTAATTTTCTACTCCTGGCTCAGGACTATTGCCAAAAACCACTCAGTTGGGCCACCTGTCACCTATCTCTTAGACCTGGCAGGAGTTAAACAATGAGTAATACAATGGATACATAACAGTTTATAAGTATAGTAGTCCACAAACTACATTTCTACACTTCTTCTCTTCAAAGAGAAGGTCCATCAAAGGTAGCATTGACTCTCTACTCTGAAGTATGGTGGATTAACCTCATGTGATTGTTAGTAAGCATTTACAGGATGCCAGGGACTGGTCTGAAATATGGGCTTACAATGGCAAAGGACACCAGAATGGTTTCTAACAGAAGTTATATCATCGCAGCACTCAACCCATATGGGTTTCAATTTTCTATCCATTCATTCAGAAAGTCAATCATTCAGTTGAAGGAGGTAGTCATGAAAAATCAACAAATTCAAGAAATATTTAATGATTCCTTAAATATGAGTAGTTATTCTGGATCCTGAAACACAGCATTAAGATAAATAAATGTAAATTTACATTTAGTATATCTATGACTTTTTCTCTTTTCTCAAATAAGCAGACTAGAGCAGTTTCTTGTGGTGCCTTGTCCCTTACATTTCTGCACATGCTAACTTGCCTTTAAATTGCCAATATCTGCATTCCATTGCCTAAGGGATCCTGTGGCTGCGGACTTCACTCTACCCACCTGTGCAGCAAACCTGGCATACCAGGGAATTAAGACCTTCCTTGCTGTAACCCTCAACCACTGGAACTAATAGATAAAGACCCACCCAGCACTAGGCAAGATGGCTACACTGTTTTCTTGAGGTCCCCACAGGGATTAAGCTCCAGTTGTCACATTATAATTTCTTGGATAATACAATCTTTTTTCACTTTCATCATCTTCTTGTCTAACTGCTCCATTGCACTAAAAGTATTTTCTGGGATTAACTCCCAGATAAATTAGTTGTACTTGAATTCTACTCTCAGGCTTTAATTTTAGAGAAACTTCCAATTATAACAATAAGAATTTTACCTTTTTACTTTTTTTATGTTTAAGTAAATATATTTCTGTTCTGATATCAATATTTAATTTTCCTTTGGGGAGCTACCCCTCCTCCAATGGATATAGCTTTTGCAACTCTGAAGCAAGATTCCCTACCCACCTACTGCAAAGTGTTGAACTTATGACTAAGCTGAATCAATCAGGTGCTCTCTGCCTAGAATTTCAATTTAAAGCAAAGGAACAAAAAAATCTCCCCAGAGACAAGTACATATTGTCCATTAGTTCTTGCTCTCTAAATCTCTGGAGGATTTCTGGTTCACATTCTGCCTAAAATCCGATTATATAGCTATTTTTCCAATATTACCCATTAAATTTCCTTTTAGCTTTAGTTACCCAGAATTAGTTACTGTTGCTTATAGTAAGGATAAGCAAATGAAGTCACTAAATTCATTAAATACAAAAATACACTCTACTTATGGCTTCCATGGGTAACTGTACCAAAATTTCAATGGTTAAATTAATTCCAAACCTAATTCAAACCAGAAGTATGAATTATCACTTACATTTTTTCCTGTCCATCCATTCTTCCAGCTCTAACAAATTTATAATTTGTCTTGTTCTCCAAAGTCCAAGTCGATGTCTCACCCGGTGGATTATTCGGCGATACATGTTTAAAACTGCTGTCAAAGTACTTCCATGATACAAAGCCTACAAAACAGTAAGGTAGACAGAAAAGTTCCTTAGGTTTCTACTACTTATATTTATTAATAATTTGACTTTGTTCCTTTCATTTAATCTATTTCACCCAATTTCTAAGATTATGGCCATGTTTGTTCTTTATTGCCTCGGTAGGTTAACTATATGCATTGTAATGTAACACGATCTCCCTGAAGTTCAGAGAGCTTCATTATGATTTGCTTTGTCATACTTCCCCTGGAATGGAGGAGACAGCTACCCTTACAGATACTTCCTAGGCTGGTGTTCAAATTTCTAAAATATGTAGCCCACTCAGCCAGAGGAAAAAATATATTTTATGAAGGCATTATTCTATACTGAATGATTTTTACCTAAACACTTCACTGTGGGGGTTCAAATCTTGTCTTTTTTTTTTTTTGAAAATTGTACATTTACCTCTTTTACCTATTTTTCACTGGGCTTCTTCAGATTTCTTTATTGACTTCTAAAATCTTTTTGAATTAGAGATTAACCCTTTTCAGTATACATGCAAATTTTTTATTTTTTTTTTAAATTCAAAAGCTACTTCTTGACCAATATAATAGATACATAAATCACAAATGTGGGCTTGGTGCCTGTAACTCAAGCAGCTAAGGCACCAGCCACATACAACAGAGCTGGAGAGTTTGAATCCGGCCCTGAGCCTGCCAAACAACAATGACAACTACAACCAAAAAACAACTGGGTGTTGTGGCGGGCGCCTGTAGTCACAGCTTCTTGGGAGGTGGAAGCAAGAGAATCACTTAAGCCCAGGGGTTGGAGGTTGCTGTGAGCTGTGAGGCCACAGCACTCTCCCTAGGGAGTGAGCTGGAGCCTCTGTCACAACAAAAAAAAAAAAAAAGAAAGAAAGAAATCACAAATGTGATTATGAAAAGAAGTGCAGAAGTTTACAAGTTTGGAATGAATAAAGAGTCAATAGCAGATACAAAATTAAAAAAAGAATATAAGAGTGTATACATATATCTCTTTGGCGAAAAATTTGAAAACCGATAAAAAAATTTCTTTTAAATTTTAAATTCTTGAAGTTACTCAAGAAGGAGGAGAAAACTTTGATAGATTAATTTACCATAGAAATGTTGGGATAGATAATTAATAAAGTCTTGTTTTAAAGGCATTAGGATCAGATAATTTCAGACCTGGGTTCTAGCTAGCTTTAAAGAATAGATAATTCTAGTAAACTGTTTTAATTCATAAAAATAAAAATGAAAAACTTCCCAATTCACATTATGAAACTAGCCAATTTTTTTCCTCTTTGCTCTTCCTTTCCTCCACCCCTCCCTCCTTTTCTCTCTCTCTGCTTCCCCCTTTCCCCACCCCCCACCATGTCATTAATTGCCATTAATTGTCCTCATATCAAAATTGAATACATAGGATTCATGCTTCCCCATTCTTGTGATGCTTTACTAAGGATAACGTGTTCCACTTCCATCTAGGTTAATACAAATGCTGTAAAGTCACCATTCTTTTTAATGGCTGAATAGTTTTCCATGGTGTACATATACCACAGCTTGTTTATTCCTGGGTTGGTGGGCATTTAGACTGTTTCCACATTTTGGCGATTATAAATTGAGCTGTGAGAAACAATCTACTGCAAGTATCCTTATGATGAAAGGTTTTTTTCCTTCTGGATAGATGCCCAGTGATGGGATTGCAGGATCAAATGGGAAGTCTGGGTTGAGTTCTTCAAGGTTTCTCCATACTTCTTTCCAAAAAAGTTGTATTAGTTTGCAGTCCCACCAGCAGTGTAAAAGTGTTCCCTTCTCTCCACATCCACGCCAGCATCTGCAGTTTTGAGATTTTGTGATGTGGGCCATTCTCACTGGGGTTAGAAGATACCTCAGGGTGGTTTTGATTTGCATTTCTCTAATAATTGGGGGTGATGAGCATTTTTTCATGTTTGCTAGCCAATCGTCTGTCTTCTTTACAGAAGGTTCTGTTCATGTCTCTTGCCCATTGTATGGGAGTGTTGGCTTTTTTTCATGTGGATTAATTTGAGTTCTCTATAGATCCTAGTTATCAAGCTTTTGTCTGATTCAAAATATGTAAGTATCCTTTCCCATTGTGTAGGCTGTCTATTTGCTTTGGTAGTTGTCTCCTTAGTTGTACAGAAGCTTTTCAGTTTAATTAAGTCCCATTGTTTATTTTTGTTGTTGTTGCAATTGCCAGAGCAGTCTTTGTCATAAAATCTTTCCCCAGGCAGGTATCTTCCAGTGTCTTTCCTATGCTTTCTTTGAGGATTTTTAGCATTTCACGCATTAAATTTAAGTCCTT